>APFE031263654.1:0-20430 GCA_000404065.3 Pinus taeda | reverse complement strand
AGGCCTCTAATTGATGGAGACTAATACCAGGCTAAAAAAGAGTCAAATTCCTTTTAAAATTAATAGTAGCTTGTGTATGATTACATATACAAAGAACTAGAAATAAACAAACCAATGAAGGTCTACACTATAGAGAAAATATGCTGGAAAAAAATTGGCTCCATCCTCTTCTTGATGCACTAAGAACCAACTGTAAAGAAATTGCATAAATGGACAAATCTCCTGAAGGTGGGTGCACATCTAGTGGGAAAAAATCCTTACATTGACGTGATGGCCATCTATTTAATATGGGTGGTAGGATGCCCATCAAATGGAGCTTTGCATGGCCTAGTGTACAACTACAATTGTATGGTAATTTGATTAGTTCATGGGAACCCGTTGTAATGATAACCTTCATTGCATGGGAGTATGATGAAGGAAAATTCATCCTAAATTTTGAATTCATGAGCACTTAGGAAATAATTATGGTGATCAATGGGAAAAAAATAACATATCATAACACATGATGGAGTGATGGAGATAGAGGAGTGAGGGTTGAAGCTATTATTGCAGTTTATTGTGCTCCATGCCACTATTTCTGATGGGAACTCCTAGTGTTTCACGTTACTAATTTTTTAAAGAATATTATAGGTTTGGAAGGAAATAAATTCAATGTTAATCTTGCAATAGAATTTTCATTGTATGTAGGATTGACGCTATTTTGTAGCTGGAAAATATTTAGTCTAGGGCGCACTACCTCTAGTTCATTACAAAATTGGAGAAGGAGTCTCATGTTTACTGTAATTGTAATTTATGTTTTACACAATCCTTTAGCTGCAGACACATTTCTATCAATATTCTACAAAGTTTATGGATTAATAATCTTTTGGTTGTTTATCCCCCTCTTGGGACTTCTAATTCTAAGAGGTATGGCTTTTATGACTTCAATTTGAGATTTTTCGCCCTCCATTTTAACCCCCTACCTCTAATGTTTCTCATTTATTGGGGGTTCCTGTAATAGCCCCTCGTTGGTTTCCTATGTAAATAAAAATAAAACCAAGGTCATGGGACACATATTTGAAGCTAAATGTTGGGTAAAACATAGTGATGGAAATCACTTGTGATTAATTAATGGCTATGGAAATTGGAAAAGGAAAAGTGGAAATAATTGGCATTTTATTTAATAAATAAAGGAAAATAAGAGAAAAGGAAGGTGAAGAGACACATATTTGCATGAGAGGAAATTGAAGGAAGCGAAGGAAAATGAAGAAAATAGAGGCCTCAATGATAAAAAGGCTTTTGAGGATCAGTTCATAACCTTTTGTCATTTTTAGTTAGGATCTCTATTCTATTCTCTCATTCTCTCATACTCTTTCACACTTAGAGAAATCTTGGAGCATGCTTGGATCACTCTAGTATTCACTTGGAATGGAGAAAGAATGCAAGGGAAAACAAGAGAGCGTAAGGGAACAGGTGAATCAACAAATACAACTGGATTTCTTTGTAGGTAACAAATTGCATGTGTGATTTCCTTGCTGATTTATGGATGCATGGTATATGCATATGATTTTCTAGTTATGTGTTATCATTGACATGGAGGATTGCTAGGATTGAAAATGGTTTTAGACTTTCCCTGTTATTTATTAGATAGCCATGGTGTTGTGGGTTTTTCCACTTGATTGTTTTTCACGTTGGTGCTCATAATTCCTTATGCTTTTTGGTTGGAACAAACGCTCTAGAAGCCATGGGACAACTTGGTTTGAGTTACTAATCCTTAGGCCTAGGTTGGGAAAAACGATTTGGAGCCCTTGGTGGGTTGAGTTACTAGTCCCTGAGGCGAGGTTTGAAAAATTCTCTGGAGCCCTGGAAGGCTGTGGGTTGAGTTACTAGTTCTTGGAGCCCTCGACAACTTGGGTATAGACTGATCTGGTTGGTGTTAGTGATGTTCGATCGTGAAGTGGAATCACTAGTTAAGGGTTGAGGTGGTTTGGCCTCTAGAATCCCTGGTTTTCTTTTGTTTATTTATTCCATGAGGTCCCACATTTACTCTTGGAATATAGCACAGGGGTGTTTGGATGAAAGAGAGATTTGGTTAATCGCAATCTATGGTCGGGTGATATGTTGAAGTCCCTAACTTGGTTGCTAATTTCATATGTTAACAAGAGCTATTACTCTATTGTGATTCATGTATATATGTTGGTCATATTATGGCTAGGTTTCCATGGTTTATATGTTGGTTATTTTATGGTTATATGTTGTTTATATAAGGTGTATCTTTTATGGATCTTGTCATGAAGTGTTTAACTATTGATTGCTTGATGAATGTATGGACTAATAAGTTTTATTGTAGATATGTGGAGAGGGCATAGGACCTTCTCAGTGATTCTTATATGAATCTCAAAATTTTATGATCATATATGCATTCATTCCTTGTAGCTTACATGTTTTCCATATGTTTGAAAAAATGTCTATTATGTTATAGGTAGTCTAGGTCTAGTTTTGCCTTCAAGTTGTATATTTAGCCTTGTTTTCATGTTATTAATGATTCTGAGAAGTTTCAAGAATTATGGGTAGTGGTTTGGAGGTTGACCTAGAATTGAGGCTCAGATCTCGGGACCACAATTTGGGTCACAACTACGCCTAGGCATGCTTGTGAGTGTAGTTGGAGGCCTTCAACCGCATGGAGGCCCTGAACTAGACAATTTGGGTCACAACTATTCCTAGGCATTCTTGTGAGTGCAGTTGGAGGCCTTCAACCACATGGAGGCCTTGTCATGCATGTGGTTGGGGGTTAACTTATGTGATAAGGAACCCCAACTCGAGGTTTGGTCACTTGGGGTGGTTCTTTGGCCCCTGAGTGTCCAAGTAGCCTCGAGGAATGTTGCATTAAATGAAATTTTAGTCTAAAAGTGGCCTCCTAAGGAAAAATAATAAAATAATAGTTAGAATAATAAAATAGGAGTTATGAAACTTGGAGGGAAAATAAGAAAGCTACTTGTTTTAATTGTATTTTTGGATTATCTCATGATAGGTTTATTCAAATTTCAAGTGTAGACATTCGTTGGATGCAAAACTAAGTTCCACATCCAACGAGTACCCATTATACATACTTATATCTTTGAGAAGATCCACATAAATAAAAATTGAATATACATTCAAAAACCGTGTTGAACACAGTTTTTTAATGTATATTAATTTTTTATCTCTGTGGGTCTTCTTAAAAGTATGCATAATGGGTACTAATTGGATGTTGAACTTAATTATGCATCCAACGAGTGTCTACAATTGAAATTGAGTAAACATATCATGAGATAAGCCAAAAAAAAAAAAAAAAAAAATTCTTTTTTTCCTCCAATTTTCTGTTCTTTCTTAAACTTTAAAGGATTTTTGATTGGTTTACATTATGCTGGAAATTACTGCAATTTCATGGGAACTTTTAGGCTGAAATTTCCTCTAATGTGATTTGTTAGCCAGTGGTCAGTTGTAGGCCCCACTTCCCTAACTAGAGCTAGGATGTCGGGTCATGTCATAGTAACGTTTAGTCTTATGTTTAACCAGGCAAGATGATGAAATTGGGTAAATATTGGAGGGGTGGTTACAGATTGGCATCATAGCTCTTAGGTTCTAGCACATGGACTAGATGGGAGGAATGTGTTTGTCATGCATGCATGTTAGTTGTCTATGTGTTCATTATGCATGCATTTTGATAGTCATTGTTGCAGTAGTGTCGTCATGTAGAGGTTGATGACGTTGATGTTGAGATGATTGATATGTTGATTTCATTATATATACATATGTTGTGCTAATCTAGATTGATTTTGCAGACAAGATAGCCTTTGCTGAACTTCACTGAGATATGTTGATTATGTTTATGTTTGGTTTATTTGACATGGTATGTTTGCAGGAAGTATAAGAGCAAGATGGAACGCAAAATGGTGGACTACAATTCACGTGATTCTCCCTACAGACCATATGAACAACATGGTGATGAGTAATGCCCTGACATAGAAGATACATTGAGAAGTTTGAAAGAAGAAACTAGAAGTTGTAAGGCAGATAACGATAAGATCATTCAGTCATAGGAAGGACTTGCTAGTGCACAGGAAAAGTAAGAAGAGGTTAATGTAATCATCCGTTAGATTTTATCAAATTTGCAGAGACAGGGACCACTTAGGATTAGTCATGGACAAGAGGAAAGGACTAATGGGGCATATGGAAACAGGCCTCAAGCATGATATAGGTTTGATAGGGATGACATAGTCAGAGATGGTAGGTAATTATTGGATACACTTGACAAGAGGGGTAATGACCATGGCTTCTATTCTAGTTCTGGTTCATAGAAACATCATCATCATCACCGCCACCATCTGTATAGCAGGACTGAGAAGAAATACTTGTTAGAGGAGTTCAAGAAATAAAAGCTTCCTAGATTTGATGGAGAAATGAAGAAGTCATAAGATTAATAAGATTGATTTCTTGGGATGAGTAAGTTTTTCAGATTGCATGATTATTAAGAAAATATGAAAGCTATGATAGCTACTTCCAGTCTTAAAGGAAAAACAAACATTTGGTGGGAAGATGTGAAAAATGTCAGAGGCATTTGGGAAGAGGAGCTGACTTGAAGTGAGTTCGAGAGAATTTTCAAGAAGAAGTATCTATCTGAAAGATACTATGATGGCAAGGTAAAGGAGTTTTATGAGTTGAAGATGGGATCTATGACCAATGAGGAGTATACTAGCAGATTCTTGGATTTGTTGAGATATGTTCCTTATCTTAACGAGGATTTCCTATGTAAATAAAAATAAAACCAAGGTCATGGGACACATATTCCAAGATGAATGTTGGGAAAAATATAGTGATGGAACAACTTGTGATTAATTAATTGCTATGGAAATTGGCAAAGGCAAAGTGGTAATAATTGGAATTTTATCTAATAAATAAAGGAAACTAGGAGAAAAGGAAGGTGAAGAGACACATATTTGCATGAGAGGAAGTACAAGGAAAATGAAGTAAAATAAAGAAAATGGAGGCCACAATGATAAAGAGGCTTCTGAGGATCAGCTCATAACCTTTTGTCAGTTTCAGTTTGGAGCTCTCTTTTGTTCTCTCATTCTCTCATACTATTGCATACTTAGAGAAATCTTGGAGTATGCTTGGAGCACTCTAGTATTCACTTGGATTGGAGAAAGAAGGCAAGGGAAAGTAGGAGAGTGCAAGGGGACAAGTGGATCAACAACTACAATTGGATTACTTTGCAGATAACGGGTTGCATGTGTGATTTCCTTACTGATTTATGGGTGCATGGTATATGCAAGTGATTTTCTAGTTATGTTTCATTGACATGGATGATTGCTTGGATTGACAGTGATTTTAGCCTTTCCTTTCCATTTTCTATATAGCCATGGTGTTATGGGTTTTTCCACTTGATTGTTTTCTGGTTGGTGCTCATAATTCCTTATGGATGTGGGTTGGAAAAAACACTCTAGAAGCCCTGAAACAACATCTATTGAGTTACTAGTTCTAGATCTTAGATTGGGACAAATGATCTGGATCCCTTTGTGAGTTGAGTTACTAGTCCCTCGAGTCAGGTTGGAAAAATGCTATGGAGCCCTAGAAGGTTGTGGGTTGAGTTACTAGTTCCTAGAGCCCCTGACAACTTGGGTAGAGATCGATCTAGTTGGTGTTATTGATGTCTAACCATGAGGTGGAATCACCAATTGAGGGTTGAAGTGGTCTAGCCTTGGGAAGCTTTGGTTTGGTTTTGTTTGGTTTATTCCATGAGATCCCACATTCATGCTTGGAATATGGCACGAGGGTGATTAGCTAAAAGAGAGATTTGGTTCAGCCAAATCTATGGTCGGGTGGTACATGGAAGTCCTTGACTTGGTTGATAATTTAATATGTTAATAAGAGTTATTATTCTATTGTGATTCATGTATATATGTTGGCAATATGTTGGTGATACTATGGTTGGGTTGCCATGTGTTAAAGGTGTTGGACCCGCCAACATGTCAGGGGATCTCCTTGATAAGAAGTCCCAACTAGACCTTAGACCATTTGGTGTAGGAGTCCCAACAGTGGGTTGTACGGTATCGCCTTGACCGTGGTTTCATGCAGAGGCAAGTAAGATGTCCTTGTTGGTAGCAAGGGTGTGAATATGCAACAAGCCAAGGAAGGTTCATGAATGGTTCTAACACACGGAAAGTGGGGTGAGTGCATCCCTTGGAAACCTGTGAAAGCACACGGCTTGGAAGGGAACACACGAGCGAAGATCCATCACAAATTGGAAAGCAAGTAAGCTAACAATCCAAAACGATTGTTAAACTAACAACACATCTCAGTAAGATTCATACATACTTTTATAGAAAGAGTCCATACATGCATGCATAAGCAGACAATAAATATATCATTAGAGTAACCAAGATAGCTAAAATACAATAACAACATATGCATGAAACTTGTTGGCTCTGTTATATTAAGAAGTGAAAGTTCCAATGATACAATACAACCATGAACAACCACTAGTCCTGATAGCAGAATGTTATAGTCATTGCCACCTACTCCTCCAAAGAGATGTACTAGCTCTGCACTATGGAGAAGCCAAGGCTCGTTACAATACTCTCCAAGCTTTCTCTAAGATACTCCTATCGGAAGCTTGGCTGACCAAAATCCTATACAATGAGTTAAATGGTACTATATATAGCAAAGGGTTGGGTGACCGTTGACATTCCCCTCTGTGACTGTTCATCTACCCTCATGACTCTTCAACTACTCTATGACTGTTACATTCAACTATCGACACTTGAACTTCCACTTGACAACACGTTACATACAATCTGCACATGTACCCATGTGAGACAAAATAGGCTTGAGTAAGCCATGTAAGACATCACTATGACTCGGACAACTGCAGGAAGACCAACTCTTTGACATCCTCATGATGCTCAATGGTGGCGAACTGATGCCAAGCTCGGTAGTTCACGATGGTGTCCTTGTCCTATGTGGTGATATCTTTCTGGAAATGAACTCTTGCCTCTGTTGCATCTGGGTGGATTGCCTTGTATCCTCTGTCCAACTCGTCTGATAACATGTGCATCATTGTCTTGAGTGTGGTCGGACTAGCGACATACTAATGCATAGTGTCTGCACTGATTTCCAAGTCTGTGCTGGTGGCTATGCACATAAACTTGTGAAAGTACGAGTCTAGCTCCAGTCGGACTTATGCCTTTGTCTTTGCCTTGGTGAGTGTCCCAATCGATGGGATCACATGTACGCGCACAACAACATCCATGCTTCTGAATACCCGTGCATGGGAAGCTTGCAAACTTGTGATGAGCTATGGGAGTTCTTCATAGTTCTAGATCTGACTTTGGATGCATGCCTTCAACTCAACTGCTCTAGGCTTCATCACCTTGGGCAAGTGTAATAGGGCTCCCTTGTATCTCGTTGTCCATGTTTGCATGTAATCGACAGAAACATGCAAGTTTGACAAGATATGTGCTCTCCTAGCATAACACTGTTGCCAACCATTGAGATGGACAACTACCTTATGCATGGTACCAAATCTAGAATACAACACCCGCATGACTGTCTCAAGGGACAATACTCCATCTAGTTTCACCTTGTTCAACTCTGCTTGGGCGGATGGTGTAACCAATTCTCCTCCCTGCTTGGCCATTTGTAACTCCTTAGCCATCTGCTCATTCTCTGCTATCAAGAAGCAAACACTTGATCTAGTGGCTTCGGCATATGATCCGGTAGCATCATCCAATATTGTTGGATGCTTGTGCACGTCAAATACGATCACTCATTCCTCAAATTTCGCAGGAGATGTGTGGTCATCCAGAGTAGACACTCTGCGTGATTGAACAACTCTAAGCTACAACTCGTCGAATGACATGTTGTGCATCTCTTCTTCCAGATTATCCCCAAGGATATTAGTATCTCCTTGGTCGCTTAGGACCTACTCTACTTCTAGATTTAGTGAAGCCGATGGGTCAACCTCTTGGTGGTAAGGCATGAGGTCGATGTATTTCTCTAACGCTAGCTTCTCCATCTCCATATACATCTACTCAAGTACTCGTTCAATCTCTTGAGTGAAGTCTTGCTGTTGTGACTACTCACCCTGTCTACTTTGCGCCAGTTGCTCGGATGAGTCTACTACCTGTATGGGTGCAATTTCATCAATCCGTGCATGTTGCGCCCCCTGCTGTGTCTGTCCCTGCTGCGCTTCCTTATCCTATCTGCGCAGCTCTTGTTCCTTCTGGAGCTTCTTCTTCAACTCTTGCAACTCCTTCGCTATTTCCTCCATCCTCTATTTTTCTCTCTACCTTTGTGCTGTCCTCTTGTCATGTTGTTGCCTCCTCGCCTCTATTTCCAAAGCTGGTTTCTACACAAGTGGGTATGATCTGAACTTTTAACTTTGTTTTGCCTCTACGTTTTCGACGATATTCCTCTTGCCTTTGTCGCGCACTGATATGTTTACCTCTGCTGCTACTACTGCTGGTGCCCTCCTGGATGTTGCTTCACACTGCTTCGCTAACCATTCCACAGTGCTGCCGACCAGTTCATTGGGCCTGGAGAAGTTGTGACAATATCTCCATGGGTCTTCCTCAGCCCAATGACACACCCCGTGGATCCACAGAAATTGCACTCTTGCGGAGTGATCCTTCACAAAGCAATGCAGGTCATACGGATTGAAGCTTATGGTGCCGAAAGTAAATTTCTTGAAATCTTCTGTCTCGGAATCCGCATGCTTGAGATTATGTATCTCGTACAACCCAATCCACAATGGAAGAGTGGGCTAAGGTGACTTCTTCTTCTGGTGCATCCTAGTTGACAGTCCTGCCGAGATGTGGTATTACACTTCTTGCATGACGAGCTTGTCCATGGAAAACTTCGACAAAACATGCAGAGGCTTATCCATGTTGTACATCTGTATGAAGGTGCCAAATAGTGAGGCATACCAATTTGTTATGTCAATCAGTGCCTCCATTGCTCCCTTCGACATGCAAGGTGCATCATGCTCAAATATCTTGTACACCAGGGTGACAAAATGATCTAACAGTTGTGTGATGACTCTGCAGAAGCTGCATTCAGAAAACAATTTACAATAAGTGTTCACAGAGGTTTCCGCTGATGTCCATGCCCACTTCAAGCCTGGGAAATGCTGTCGGGCACAAATTGCATTCAAGATGTAAGTGGACATGTATATTTCTACTTGCTTACGTTTGGGCGAGTGTCGAGCTCCTATTACCTGTTCCTTCAGTTTGTGAGCCAACATGTCGGACCAGTTGCATGCTTTGCCTTCACTGACCAGTTGGTCCAATGCGATCACCCAACTCTTCGGGAAGGTCTCCATGCTCTCTTAGCCATACAAGCAACATGAAAATATGACCAAGTATTGATACGTCTTCCGCAATATCTTCTTCTTGTAAATCTGGTTGGGTGTCATCCTAAATTTGGCTAGCTCCTTCACCTAGTTCTTCAAGATATCCTTGGAGTTGGCATTGCTGCTGGGTATGCTGAAGGGTGTCTCCATGGTGATCATTGGCTTCGAAAAGTGGTACATCTACTGATAATCTTGTGCCTTGAAGGTAGAAATCTCAGTCCCACTGTCATTGCTTAACACTACAATTTTGGGATTAGTGTGCGAGATGATCCAATGTATCATGTCTGCGCATGGGAATGCGAGATACCTGCATGCAATCTGGTACAAGCCGAACTTGTGAATGTTTGCATAGACTTTGCGGTCTTCTAGATCTTCCCTAAATGTGCCTGAGAATGCATCATTTACCTCCTCCCATTTCAGCTTGATGTCTTTGTCTACGATCAACTTGGTTTCCTTGGAAATCAACAAACTCGTAGACACTTGCTCAACTTCTTTTCCAGTTGTGCTTCTGTCAGTGTCCTTTGACCCTGCTCTCTTGGAGGCCATTGATCCTGAATTACTGAGAGACAGATGAACAACTTCTATATATGGAGACATGGCGACATGCATGGAAAGAAATTTGTGAGTTAAAACCAAAGCAAACTTGAGGACTGACATGTAACATACCCGGGGAACTGCTAGTAAGGATAGCACAATTTTCATTGGGAGGCTAGGAGACTGACAACCGGAACTGTGCAAAAGGTAGTTTGGACTATCAGGAGGCTAATTAACTACTGGAATTTCACAATGCACAATCCAGACTGGCCTGGTTGGTGCTAATATTGCGCAATGCGCAATTTCAGCTGGCAAGCGATGCAGGCCCAGGGACTGCATTGTGCAATTTTCTGGTCCAGCAGACACTGCCTCTCAAAACTGTGCAAAGAAATACTAGAGGGAACTGACTGGCTAGATTTGTGCATTTTCTAGGAGGAAGGCAGAGCCTTCCCTCTCAGAATTGCGCAATGTTGTGCAGGCAAGGCAAAGTCTAGACCAAGGTTTCCCAGACCTGCCGACGGACAACTGAAAGCATATGAAGATATGAATGCATGGCGATACTGATGTAAGCAGGAGTGAATGATCATGCATGAAAACAACAAATGCAAGATTCAGAAAACGAAACAACATGCATGTGTGTGAAACGAGTCGTCGAACCGATGACCATTCATGCAAAACAGTGTCATGCATGCGACAACAGTGAGATGCAAACAAAAACTAAAACGATGCTTGTATAGGCTAACATGCATGGAAACGATAACAAGCATTCACAAAAATCAAACAGACAACACTCACACGAGCCAAAACACAAAAAGCAACAAAAATGCTACAAAAGACAAGTAATGCAGACTTACCCAGAAATAGTTGAGTTGAATGTGCTGAAGACTCCTTGATGTGTTGTGGGATGTTAGAGCTCCAAGATCGATGTAAAGAATGAGCTCTAAAGCATCGAAAAAATAATTTTGAGGCTCATGACATGCATGCCACAAATTTAGGGAAAAGCGACACTTGGAGGAAAGTTTCTAAAAAAATCCTTGCATGTAACCTCCAACTACTAAAAATAGCTCCCTGAAATCTAGGGAAGCTTTTTGCATGGTTCTTTTTTCTATTTCGAGAAAACGTAGCCCATGCATGCAAGTCAAGTTTTTTGGGTCCCAGGTGGAACCGATCATCCTGAAGGCACATGCAACAACCTGCGTGACTGAGAGATATTTTTGTGCAATTTTTGGGAGGAGATGGGCTAGCTATCCAGAGGGATTACATAATATCTGGGAGGAGCAGCTGACTGCTGCCCATAATTGCACAATTTCTGGGCTGAGCTATAGTGCTGGGCCAAATTGCGCAATTTTGCTGAGGAAGGTTGTTTGACTGCATTGCACAATTTCTGGGCCCAACAGGCTTCCCAACATATTTGCACAATTTTTGGAGGGAAGGTCGGTTCCCCTCCAGAATTACGCAATTTTCTGAGGGAGCTACTTAGCTAGCAGCTGATCCAAGTCCGAAGTGGCAGCTTGTGAGGGGAGTGAAACATACCATCACGCACAGGCTCGCAAGCTACGAAAAAACAAATGAAGCCTATGTACTTGACAGTGAAAGACATACTACTAGGATAGTTGGTAGGGAGGCTTCAAAACGAAGCTAAGGAAAAATTTTGGAGGGTGGTTGTAGCCGCTACAACACCATGGCTTATATGTTGGTTATTTTCTGGTTATATGCTATTTATATGATTTGTATCTTCTATGGCTCTTGTCATCAAGTGTTTAGCTATTGATTGTTTGATGAATGTATGGACTAATAAGTGTTGTTACAACTATTTAGAGAGGGAATATTGCCTTGTCGATGATTCTCAGATGAATCTTAGACTTTTGTGATGAGATATGCTTTCATGACCTATAACTTACATGTTTTCCATGTGTTTGACAAAATGTCTATTATGTTCTAGGAAGTCTAGGTTGATTTCTTCCTTCAAGTTTGTATATTTAGCCTTGTTGTCATGTCATTAATGATCCTAAGAAGTTTTAGGAAGTTTTGGGTAGTCGTCTAGAGGCTGACCTAGAATTGAGGCTCAGATCTCAATGCCACACCCTTTGAACTGGACAATTTGGGTCACAACCACACCAAAGTAGGCTTGTGAGTGTGGTTTGAGGCCTTCAATCGCATGGATGCCTTGTCATGCATGTGGTTGGAGGTCAAGTTATGTGATAAGGAGCCCCAACTCAGGATTAGGTCACATGGGGTAGTTTTTTGGCCCTTGAATGTCCCTGTAGCCTTGAGGAATTTATGAGTTGTTAGTTGGTGGTCAGTTGCAGGACCCATTTCCTTAACTAGAGCTAGGAGGTTGTATCATGTCATAGTAACTCTTTGTATCATGTTTACCGTTGCAAACCGATGAAATTAGGTAAATATGGGAGGGGTGGTTACAATTCCCTTCTCATTGTTAATTTTAGTTATTCCTTTTTGGCCTCCTAGTCACCCTTCCTAGAGTTCCTATTATCTCTCTTTTGCCTCTCCTCCCTATCTAAACTCTATCTTTGGTTTCACCTTCCCTCCCTAGGATCCTAGACTCAGTTCATCCCATCCCTGGTGTCACTAGTTCATAGCAATATGTTGTCTCTCCTCTGCTCACCATGGAGGTAAAATAGCACAACTCAATCCCTTCCTTTCCCCTAACCTTACTTCCTCATCTATTGGCCAAACTCTCGTCCAGTCAACAACTCGAGCTACTATGAGCCGTTACAGAGAAATTATCCCTAATGTAATCTAGAGAGTAATATCTAATATGGAAGAAAAAGGCTGAGATGTCAAAAGTTTTATTCCAGATAGACAAGTGGACCATGACACCAGTGAATGGATACTTGACGTGGGAAACTAGCACGCACCTCCTCTTACATGCAAACAATTAATATTTACTAGCATATTAAAACTCTCATGGGAAGGTTTCTTACTGATATAGTTGATTGTAAGCAAGAAATGACCATCTACATGGAAAAATTCGACTTCTCTTTGAACAAAACCATGAGCTCTAGCAACTGACTCCATTGGACTCCTCAACTGAATGATGATAAAGCGATCAAGATCTTTCAAGAATAATATCTATCATAATTTAGCTATTGTCATCTTTGTTAGCTCATGGTTTATGTTAGTTTTTGGTTTTACATCCATTTTGAGAGACAATTTAGTAGACTGTAGGATACACAACAACAAAATTTTAAACCTATGCTCTTGGTTTAGTTTTTGATATGGCATACGAGTAGCTACCAATGATTATGGATATATTTTAGCATTTAAAAAATGAATATTTACATTACTATACAATATTTTTCACATAAAGTAACTTAAGAAATAGTTCATACATGTTGGATGGTTATAATATATGCTAATTGCATAAGTATATGAATTAATAAAAAATATATGTGAATAATAATTGATATAGGTTATGAATTATAAATTTATAAAATAGTCATATATATTCCCAAGAAAAAATTGCAACTTCTTATTAAGTAAATAAAAGTTACATAGAGCAGATGCTTTTGAATGCATTCCAAAAAAAAATAGTTGTCCTGAGTGATCTTGATCATCATACATACCGAGAGTCTAGGATATTTAAAAAGAAGCCATATTCTGAAAAATATTTATTTTATTTAATATATATATATATATATATATTATATTATATTATAATATATATATATATAGTTACATGCTGATCGTAAAGACTAAAATGACTTAAGAGATAGTGTTATATGAAAAACGTTGTGAGAAAATCCTGCATATAAACAATGTAGAAACCTGCTGTCTAAGGAAACCTATACATCCCAAAAGGGAAAAGAACAAAAAACTGTAATTGTTGCCAAGTCAAAAAAACTAATTTGCTGCATGCCATGCTGCAAAGAAAGGAGGGTGTTGGTATTCCCAAATTTGACCATCCACCTATTCAAGAACCTGCCAAGAGCCTAAATGTTGATGAACGTCCTCCTTAGATAACATATCAACCTCTCAATTCCTCTCCCTATATGGCAACAAGAGATAGGGTCAAATAAATCTTTTAAGTGAAAAATTTCAAGAAGTGTATGATTGGGACATCTCTATGATGAATTAAACCAGTTAATGACATTTAAAAAGCCTTCAAAGATCCTAAGAGAAAGACAATCATGTTCCTGACCCAACATAGTGAAAACTTTAAAGAGAGGAGTTTAGTATAATTGTTAAATCCTTGGCCTAATACAATTTTTTCCTTTAAAACATAATACTCATTTGAATGAAGGATGAGGCCCCTCCACATCTGGCCTCCTCGTTGCAAGCTCTATCAAAGTAGGACCAAGGGATTTGCTTATCAATTATCACATCCCTTACATTTCTCCGAACTTGATGAGGTTCTGAGGTGGGGAGAAGAGAAAATATGGCTGCTATTTCCATTGAAATGAGATCACGAGACAAAAGCATGTCCTTGAAGGTTACCTTATTCCAGACAAGCCAAACTCCCCATAAAATAAGAAGAGAATATTCCTCTATCCCAATTCTCTGGAAACATCCCACGAGACTTCCAAGATTCCATAAAACTATTGCCTTACCCTTAATATTACAATCCATTATAATTTTAAATTATTTAATTTAATTAAAAAAAATTAAATAATATAAAAAAATAATAATTACAAAATTTTAAAATACGTTTTAAAAACATTGTATATTAGAATTTTTTAATTTTCCATTACGGGTTAATGAATACAAAAGTCTTTCATTGAAATTACGATTAATTAAATTATTGGAAGTATAAAATAGGAAAAGTTATTACAATAACTAAATTCATAAAATATTATAAAATATATAAAACATATCCCCCAGTCGTTTTTTAAACAGCAGTCAAACATTATTTAGAAATACGTTAGGCAATGTTTAACGCTACTAGAATTCAAAAATTAAATGAAGATAAATAATCAAGTAATAAAAAAAAAATCTAAAAATATTTAGTCTATAATCTATATGTCATAACCCTCCATACACTAAACATTACACAATAATTAAAAATTTTATTTATTACCTACACATTTATGTATTAACGCCATCATGGTATTTGACTTTGTTAATAACGGATATGATTTATAAATGCATTGATCCGGCATATCTAACTTCTGCCGATTAACCGGACGATGATTGTCCTTGGTAACTTTATATGGTACAAATCAATACATTTGGCGGCAGGTTGAGGCGCCTTGCTCGTGACACCTGGCATCCATAATCCACTCCATCGATCCGCTGCGCTGAGCCTTGGTTTTGGTAGCTGGGACATTAATGCTACAGTCCCGCCACCCACCTCTCGGGATTCTCATTGCAATCGGCGGTCAGGATCACTACCAGTGATCGAACGGTGGAGGTTAGACGTGTCTTGGGCGGGGTAATACATAGGGCTCCTTCACACTGCCCCGGTCATTTGCGTTGTTGCCCCAGCTCCACCGATGTAGCCTTTGCTCCAGCGTTACTGCCATGGTCGGGGTGCCATTTCCGTGGGTATTTCCGGTTCAATTCACTGGTACCTTGAATGTATTACAGAGACGGCATGTTGGCGGTGAAGCCCTTACTGTCCCTTGCCCTTATCTCCATCTGCAACAGGTGATGCACCCTTTCCTTCGCTTCAATTCTGTATTGTTCATTCTTTTCACTGTATTTTATATGAGTATGCTAATTACTTGGTTAATATTGGTGGAACAGGGTAGCAGACCGATGAGGACGCGGTTGCAAGGATTATTCAGGGTCTCGCCCTTCAAACCCTTAATCCGGTAAGTGCTCTACCCTGTAGGTTTGCATTGGTTAATTTAATCTTGGAACTCGACTCATATTGTTCTTCTCTACCAGGGTTTTGTCAATTCCATCATGACTTGGCGCCATGGCCTCATTACGGCAGACTTTCTTTTCTTTCCCTGTTATCATTGTTTTGGGGTTGAAACCCAGGTCGTTGTATGAGCAGTTTTGTCCATAGGGTTTTGAGTCTGGTTATGGTCTGTCCGATAGTTCAGATCTATGATTGTATTTGTTCGAATGTTCAGTGTAACACATTGTAATGGACTCGACATTATGGCCGTGGTTAATGCATCAGGATTATGGGTTGTTTCCATTTATCGAACAGGCTTACATGTTACAGTCCTTATGGTTTTTCTTTACTGTTTTAATATGTTTAGACGCTGTTAGCGCACGGTGCCGCTCCCCACGAGCCACCGAAACTTCACATGATACACACTGTTTGTTTATTTCAGTTTTTAATGAGAAGGTCTGAGGGTTTGGTTTACGACCCTGCTCTTTCTTAGTTCGCCGTTTATCGGGTTATAAGATATATAGATTAATGAGTTAATGAATATGCATATTATTGTTGTCAAAAGACTAATCCAAATGACAGACTTTTATTAAATGATTCTGATATGTTTATGTATGGTTTAGGAGGAGGCCTGTTACGGTCCAGTAACGGCTCCATTATTGGTGGATTACCACTCCTCCTTGTTAACTGGAGATTAGCCTGTTAAATATTCATGTCGATTCTTCATTATTCGTTTTTTCTACTTTGGAGTTAATAAATATATCCGCCGTGCGGTTGGTATGACCTTTGGGTTATATCAACTCTTATTTGACAATATACGGGGCTCCATACCATCAGGTGGTTCACACCTGTGTATGCGGCCAACCCGATATTCCTATCGTTATGATAATCGACAGTTATATTTATACTCTTTACATGGTGAATCCTTTACAGTGTTTCGTTTTCTTGTAACCCTTATTGCACTATGATTCTTGCGAGGGTTTGTACCACTATTTATCTGGAAAGACATATATTTACAGGACAGACATATATTTACCGGATATCAGATTTATCCTCTTTGACTGCTACCTTTCGTAATGAAATCTCATTCCGAGTATATCTGTATTTGTTTTGGTTCACTTTCCTATACTTGTAACAGAATTATGGACAATGTGTGAATCTCTGCTCATAGAGTTCTGTGTTAGAGGTAAATGGTTATTCCAGATGTTGTTATCTAGCTTAGGTATTAATATATTTATACCTATTTTCATACCTAATAATGGTAGTTCAGCTATTCTAATTATTTCTGGCATCTAGTAATTATTGTCTCTTTATTTGCACAACTTCACTTGTTCGGAAGTAACGTACATAATACCTTTTAATTCTCATTCTCTGTTTCTTTCTTTTTACTTAATACATGACATATATATATATGACAGGGGCGTTAATCATTACTGGTATTGCATTCAGTAATACCCAGGTTCTGATTTACAACCCAAAAGTCACACCTAAGCAACTATAATCAGATTCTTAGGAATACAAGATAATAATTAGTCTCCAGATTTAATGAAACTACAGATACTTACCTGTGTATCCTTGCCTTTTATCTTCTGCACTTCTACAGCGCGTAGAAGGTGATTGAATGCTTGATATCCTCCCAGCCACGAGACCAGTCTTCTGAACTGAGTCTCTCCCCCAAGCTCTCTTGCCGGCCACAGCCTCAGCAATATGAAACACAAATGTGCCTGTGCTATCTGGTCCTCACCAGACGTAGCAGCCTCTTCTTCTGCTCCAGTGCCTTTTCCTTTCTTCCCGTTTGTTCATTTAACAACCCGGGTCTTTTCTTCTTTCCCCTTTTCTATGGGAAAGAGAGAACAGTTAGGGTTTCCCCTCATATCTTGGCAACTGTTTTTCCTTTATCTTTAAGCAGGAAGAGTAAATAACTTTTCACATAAAGTTACTGTGTACACACATATATCATGCAATTCATATTATACCATTTGCACAATTAATATTATCATCATTTTCAAGAAAATAATAATTTCTGTTATTTTCATTCACCCATAAGGTAAATAACAATTTATTCATGTAAAAATGTCTGGTCATTACATCTCCTCCCCCTGACATTGGACACCGTCTCGGTGTCTCACAGATCCGAACAGATCGGGATAGGTCCTTTTCATCAATTCCTCATCTTCCCAAGTGGCCTCGTCAGGCCCAAAATGTCGCCATTGCACCTTAACTTGGGTAATAACTCGTTTCTGTAGCTGCACTTCTCTCCGGTCGAGAATGCTCAGCGGTTCGACCTGCAACACACAATTCCTTGAATTAGTTTCCTTTTCATATATAATTTTTTACTGAATTTATCGTAACAATCACCCACCTGGATCTCTTGCCATCGGATCACATGCTTAGGGTCATACACATATTTCTTTAGAACAGAAACATGAAACACGTTATGGACTCCGATGTGACTTGGCAGGGCCAGTTGGTAAGCTACTGGTCCGACCCTTGCTAAAATTTGAAAGGGTCCACAATATCGGGGTGCCAATTTAGCGCATCCACTCCACTGCAAAGTACTTCTTTTGGCCTGAATTCGAATATACATGTGGTCCCCAACCTGAAACTCTTTGAACCTTCTCTTTCGATCAACAAAATTCTTTTGTCTATCTTGGGCAGCTTTCAAATTAACACGTACCCTTTTTACCATATCTTTCATTTCCTTCCGCATTTCAGGACCTAGACTCAATTTATCTTCTGGTCCTCCCCAACTAGTAGGTGTACGACATTTCCGACCGTACAAAACTTCAAATGGACTCATTTGTGTTGAAGTATGGTAACCGTTGTTGTACGCGAACTCTACAAGATGTAAGTAATCTTCCCATCTGGTGGGTTGTTGCATGACATAAGCCCTTAGCATATCCTCCACCATTTGATTCACCCGTTTCGTCTGCCCATCAGTCTGTGGATGGTATGCTGTGCTGAAGTTGAGTTGAGTTCCTAATTCCGCAAACAGTGTTTTCCAAAATGCTGAGGTGAATTTCACATCACGATCGGAAATTATTGTTTTCAGAAGTCCATGTAACTTGAATACATTCTGCATAAATATGTGGGCGATCTGCGCAGCTCTATATGTACATTGCACAAGTATAAAGTGTGCAGCCTTACTTAGTTTTTCCACTACCACGAAAATGGAGTCATTATATCTTTTTGTTCTGGGTAATCCTGTAATAAAGTCCATGGAGATGATTTCCCATTTCCATTCCAGAACTGGCAATGGTTGTAGCAATCCTGCTGGATGTTGATGTTCTGCTTTAATCTGTTGACATTCTAAGCACCGTGCCAGGTATTCAACAATGCTTTTCTTCATTCCAGGCCAGAAATATTCCATCCGGATTGCTGTTATCATCTTTTGATAACCCGGATGACCTGCATAATGGCTGATATGAAATTCATCCATAATCAGGTTTCTAATTCTGCTTTGATTAGGCACATACAATCTTTTCTTGAAGTAAATCCTTCCAGCATTATCTAATTCATATTCTTGTTGCCTGTCTCTTTTAGCAAATTGCTGTATCTGCAATTTCAATTGTTGATATTCGGTATCCTGATCTGCAATTTCTTTTATCATTTCCATGAAGGGACTTTCCCATCCACTAAAAGAAACTTCATACAAATTGTGTATTTTCCGGCTCAAGGCGTCTGCTACCTTATTTTCCTTCCCTTGCAAATGCTTTATGTCAAAATCAAAGCCACTTAGAAAATCCAACCACCTTGCTTGCCTAGCATTTAAGGTAGGTTGGCTGAAATAATTAGTCAAACTGTGATGGTCGGTATGCAGCAAAAACTTCCGGCCCATGAGATAGTGCCGCCACATCTTCAGGGCATGAATAACGGCAGCCAACTCTAAGTCATAAGCAGAATATTTTTGCTCATGTTCTTTTAATTTTCGAGATTCGTAAGCAACCACTCTACCTTCTTGCATCAAGACCCCTCCCAATCCTTCTTTGCTAGCATCTGTACATACTACATAATCCTTATTGGGATCTGCTATACTCAGAATAGGTGCGGTGGTGAGCAGGTGTTTCAATTGTTCAAAACTTTTCTGGCAATTTGGGGTCCAATGAAACAGTTTTCCTTTCTTCTGCAGGGAAGTAATGGGAAATGCTACCTTAGAGAAACTTTCTACGAATCTCCGGTAATACCCAGCTAACCCCATGAAAGATCGGACATCTGCTACATCTTTTGGAACCAGCCATTCCATTATAGCTTTTATCTTTTCCGGATCCACCGCAATTCCATCCTTTGTGATTACGTGACCCAGATACTGAATTTCTGATTTGAAGAAGTCACATTTACTAAACTTAGCGTACAACTGATGTTCTCGAAGGGTCTGCAACACTACTCGGAGATGCTCGTGATGTTCTTCGATAGTGCGTGAATAAATTAAGATATCATCAATAAATATTAGCACGAACTGGTCCAAATAAGGATGGAAAATACCGTTCATTAAGCACATGAAGGTTGCCGGGGCGTTGGTAAGCCCAAACGGCAAAACTACGAATTCATAGTGCCCATACCTGGTTCTAAAAGCTGTTTTTGCGATGTCCTCATCCTTAATTCTGATCTGGTGATAACCTGATCGTAAATCGATCTTAGAGAACACTGTCGCGCCTTTTACTTGATCGAACAATTTGTCGATCCGGGGAAGAGGATACTTGTTTTTAATAGTCAACTTATT
>APFE031263653.1:0-39608 GCA_000404065.3 Pinus taeda | reverse complement strand
AATATGACAATACACTTCTAACTGTTTAATCCAGTTATCTAACTTTTCAGGATTCATTTCACCATCATAAATAGGTAACTCAAATTTTTCACATTTTAAAAGAGATGTTTTCTTAGGTTTCTTTTCTATTTCATAATTTTCACTGGAAGAAGAAGAGGAAGAAGAAGAAGATGATGATGGAGATGATGGAGGTGAAGGTGGTTTATCAACCTTGCCTTTAGCTTTGTCCTTCTTCGATGTCTTTGAAGAAGAATCTGCATCTCTCACCTTATTATCTTCTTGAAGTTTTCCCAACATCTGTTGCATAGTCAAGAATGCTCGCTAAAACTATTTGTCGCTCATCTTAGTTTCAGGATTTTTACCTGGATCACATCCTGTCATGGTTGAATTATGAACGACTCTTTGATTTCCAACCTCTGGATCAATCTGCTCGAGGATTCCTTCTCCACATTGCGAATTTGACCTGGTTAATAGTCATTCACAAATTCTAGAAATCCCACCTACTCTGATACTGAATTATATGATATGAAATGATCTTATGTTAAAACTGAAGTAGAAATGATTATGCCAACAATCAAATTAATGTTAACTTATAGTGATGAAACCGTGAGAACATCCTGAGAGGAAAGACTTTACAGTAGATGGAAAAACATAAGCAAGATGAAAAATAAAAGTGAAAACAACAAATACACAATGATACCAAACAACAAGATTGATTATGTAGTTCGTCCTTGATGGAATACGTCTCTAGGTCCGCGTTCAAGATGGGCGACCGCTCTATATGATTGAATATGAGGAG
This sequence comes from Pinus taeda, assembly GCA_000404065.3. Lineage (NCBI taxonomy): Eukaryota > Viridiplantae > Streptophyta > Pinopsida > Pinales > Pinaceae > Pinus > Pinus taeda. Next base: position 38,809 of record APFE031263653.1, on the reverse strand, counting down.
GTAAATTACACATAAAATTTACCAAACTAAATGTTCACACAAGATCTTCTTGTCACTGTCATAAGAAATCTCTTTCAACCATATTTCCAATGCTTATCAAGGTTCTTGATTCTGACTCCAGATGCTCCTATTACATTGAAAACGAAACAACCTATATCCTTTAGAACCTACACATAAATCTCAAAACCACTCCCCCCCTCTTCACAAGTAAAGGGATGAATTTATAGGCTCAGTAGGTTCGTTCAAACTCTTTCTCACTAAAATTGGCAAGAATGGCTAGCAAAAGGGTTCATGAATCTTGGTCATATCATGGTTTTACACCTACGGATTAGGTTCCATTGTATTTTAATTAGATATCCAAAAAATCCAATAGAAAACCTGAAATAGACCCTGGGATAAGAGAAAACCGTAGGGATTTTACACATCAGGTGGAGGAGGAAGGTCGTTACATGTAACCATCCACGGTCTAACCGCAGGCTGCCACCGAGCACTAGTGTCTGACAGTTCCGACTAACAATCAGCACCATGTCAACATGTGACTTCACTTCTAACAGTCTTGGCTAATGGTGCAGCTAACCGCCGACAGTTGTGGTCAACTCCAACTATTGCGTTAAGGCTGCTCACATGCCAACTACGACTTGGCAGTTATGGTTAGCTGGATTCCCACTGCAGTTTTAGGACTAAGAGTTATGTAAACCTCGATGGCTAAAAATTTATCTGGTCACATGCATATGGTTCCAACGCGACCTAAAACCCCACGGTTAGGGACTGATATCTGTATTGTGTAGTGTTTCTAATACATGGTTTTGTTTGTAGTACAGTAGCCCGAAAGGGTTTTAGTCATAGATTTATATGTCTAGGTGTTTGTAACTTAGGTTTTTTAACATGGGTTGGAAATGTATCATGGTCCAAGAGGGTATATAGTTTAGGGAATAGTATTTTAATGTATGGTTTGATGTTTTAGATGTAGATTTAGGGTTTTATATCTTAACTTAGGGTTTTGTCATTTCAATACATGAATTTTTTTGACAAGTACCCATGTACACCTCTTCATCACAAAGCGATATTGCCAACGTCGCATGGTGAAAAGCCCATTTCGACGACCAGACCCTAACAAAATTGAAGACAATCACATGTCGACACCCAGGTATCAAACCATATCACCATGAAAACCATATACATTACTAGATAACCTGAACCATAAACACCATTGTCAAAGTTGACGACACTAGACACTGAATGTTGAAGATGAAACTGAACTTATGTAACTGATCTGGTGAGATCCTCTACGATCAAAGAGAAACAATTTGGTCCAGTTCGTTTGTTCAATGAAACAAACTATGAATTTTGGAAAGGTAGAATGGAAGCCTATTTGGGAGCTCTTAGATATGATGTATGGTGTTCAATTATTTATGGAAACATATCTACCAATGAGTCAGGGAGGTACAATACAAAAGCAATGAATGTCATTTTAAGTGCTTTACCAGACTCTATGAGATCCAATGTAGGTCAATGCACATCAAATAAATCACTTTGGGAGAAGCTTCAAAATATTTACATAAAAGAGCATGCAAGTAAAGATGAAGATGATGATGATACTAAGTGAAAATATCTTAGTGAAAATTAAGAAAAATCATAAGTGGACATGGAGATAGAACTGACGAATGGCAGAAGGAATAACTGAGGGATTTTGACAAAGCAACAAAAGAAGTTTCCCTCCTAAGACTTCAAATTGAGGAAGTAGAAAGGACAAACAAAATATTAACAAACAAGTTGAAGGAAACTATTCTGAAGTATGAAGTGTAAGTTAATCAAAGAAACATGAGCTTATTTTGAAAATGCAAGATGTTGAAAAGAGGAATTTTATCATTAATAAAAAGAATCAATAAATTGCTTGCTTAAAGATCACAAAAAAAGAAGCAGGTGAAGCTCAATGCAATGAAGGCACAAGTTGCATGCCCCCATAAAGTAATCTTAAAGAAAAGATTGAAAGGAAAATCCTTTATAGGTCAAATTGAAGTGAAGGCTAGAAGAATATTGAAAGTGTTGTTGCTCCAAGAAGTAATCCACCTCCAAGAAAGAATGTATTCAGAAGATGATCAAGGAAAGAAATTTCAACTAGGTACACTCATATATTTTATAGGTATTGGTTTCATGTTCTAAATTTGGACATAAGGCTAGGTATTGTGAGGCTTATGATATGGATGGATCAAGGTTATTATCAAAACCTTGAAAGCAAGTTTGTAGGAACATATGACTTATATCCAAATTGCATCATGAATAGAGAATATACGGTAGTTGCAAATACATGATGGGATCTTCCATGAAGGACAAGTCTAAGATTAGGTACAAGAAAATTTGGAGAAGAAAACAAAAGCAAGAAGATTAGATGAATGGAGAAATCTTAGAAGTCATGCTCTCATGATTTGTAAAGTCACAAGACCACGATGAATCTATAGGAACAAAACAATATTTCAAGGCTCAAAGTGATCTTGCAATAAAGCAAGTTCATATATCATTTTAAAAAATCTGACTTGGATACTCCCAGTCCTGTGAATGTTGAATAGGGGGCGTCTCTATAACTACAATTCCAAATTTGATGATCTATCAGGAAGTTTGTTTTGGAAAGGAAATATCATGTTGATTGGATGATGGTTTATGGAGTATACCGTGTCACATTGATTGATTGCTTCAAGGTGAAATCAAAATGACAAGTTGTGTGAGGCATAAGAGGACATAGGGAGATAAACTATCAGAGAGAAATAAAAACTGCAGGAAGACCAAGGGAGATACTTCATCACGGTAAGTTACCCTTTGTGATTGACGTCAAAGGGGAGAGAAATTAGGTGAGGAATATTAGAAGGATGGAGACAGAGGGAGAAGTAATCACAAGAAGAGTATGTGTGTTTCCATCAACGACAAAGGGGGAGATTACTTAATGGTGTTGTCATTGATCCCAACATCAGTATTTGAATGCTCTTAATATATACCAATGGATTAAATTGATTGGAAGTTCTAATGGAAAAGAAGCCCTTGAAGGAGGAGAAGGAACCCCACTAATTTAAAAGCTTCATGCATTGTGATCATGATGTCCCACATTTGATGAGGTGTTTCAATGATAATATCAATGAAATCGCAAGTAAGACCACCATCATTGTATTCCTAGTCATGCCAATTCCAATGATAGGTGACATGCCACATAACTCCTCATGGTTGAGGAGATATGTTCCTTCAAAGACAATGCCCCAGATGTGTGTTGAGGAAGCCCAAATCAATGATAACATACAATATTATAATTGGGTAAAAATTAGCATTTATATTTAAGAAATTTTGATTAACTTGAGTGGGTCTTGGGTTGATTAATCAACCCTAAAATTGAGGAATTTTCTCTGTTAATTGACTTCCAAAGGAGGATTTAGTCATATCCTAAAAATAATTTTAATTGTGGAAATTATTCTAACATGGAAATAATGTTGCATCAATGAAAAAAAATCATTTTAATTGGGCATGAATTAAGGTCAGCTCCATGAATTCTATTGCTAGTTGACCCCCCTTCTAGACCCTTCCTTCCTCTCTATATTAGGGCATTTACCTCCCTTCAGGATGTATCAATCAATTATGAATTATCTAATGTATTTACACTAAAATTTGTTTTGAGGCCTAGGAAATGATGAAGATATGTTGGAGCTCAATTTTCTATGTGTTAAGGGATTCATACCTTTATCTTTCTTATGACAGTTTTTCACTGGACCAAGATCATTGGTCTGAAGAAATGTTTTTCGCTCTATCAATTATATTATTGGCTACCTCAGAATCTCATCTTCAATCCCCCTCGGTTTTGTTGAGGCTTATCAAGGTGATAATTACGATTCAATTTTGGAGTTCTTGCATGATATATTTTATTCCTCCCCATGGCATAACATTGGTGCATGACATTAGTCCTCTTGAATATTAAACTAATCCTTGTTTGAAGTGCAAGGAAATTTCAAAGGCTGATTCAAATTTAAAACCTAAATAGAAATTGAATTTAAAAGAAACAAAGGAATTATGATAAGAAGAAGTCCAAGGTAGAATCTTAATTGAAGGGCTTAAGGAAGACACAATTGTGATAGAGATTAAGGGTTGACAAGGGGAATCTCCAAGGAAGGAAAACTTGAAAAAGTCTGAAGCTATCAATAGTAGAAAGAAGCACACCTCTCATCAACAAACTTAATTGAGGTATGAGACAAGATTTTTTAAATTGTTCAATTTGTGTTTGAATTGAATGTTGAAGCAAGATTTGGTTAAACTATTTGTAAGAAGACCTTTGATAATGTTCACAAAGCAATTTTGAAGTTGATTTACATTACATCATTGCATACCTGACATACATCAACAAAGACAACAATAAGGGTTATTTTTATATCATTGTAAGTGGGTCATTGTCCCTAGTATGACATCCTATATTTACTTTTATATATGTTATATTCATGGGGGTTAGGTGGTGCATGAAGGAGACTGAAGACTCCTTCAAGTTGGAGTCTGAAAACATCTTCAATCTTCAGGGTGGTAGGGTGGTGCAAGGTGGACATTGATGTCTGCCTCAGGTTGGAACGTCAAAAATAATTCAGGGTGGCATGGTGGTGCTAAGCAAGTTGGAGGTTATAGTGGGTTGGAGCTTCCTTCTAGTTGGTGCTGGTAAATCGGGGTGTTGGAGCATCCTTTCAATTGGAGATGATAAAAGTAGGAGAATTACAACACAAGAATTATTGAGATGATGTTGGTAGTCACTTCTCCTATGGAAATAATTCAATATTTGAATGCAAGTGACAAGACCTTAATTAAGTCAATGGAGAGCTAGAGTGGAAGATCAATCAAAGAATTAGAGCAAAGCCAGTTAGACAAATGAATGCATTAAGTGAAAATTCAAGACAAATGGAAAATGTTCAAGCATCACATATAATTGTAGGTCTTTCTATTCCAAGATTTTTGGTATCCATGGTTCATGAAAACAACAAACTTAATTTATTAGTTCTATAACTCAACCTAATAGGTATTATAAATAGGATATAAAGCTACATTTTTGCAAGTTGAATCAAATAAAATCAAACATTATAGAAATGAGTGTATGATATAGGAAAGGTAGAGAGACGGTTTTGAGAAAATTGATTCAATCAGTGGTCAATGTCAAGAAGTTGGAAACCTTGTTCAATAAATTGGGTACTTGATCGAAGCATGAAAAGATAATTAATAGATCTAGAACAACCGAGATTTATGCAACACATAGCATAAGCAGTGTTAAAGTTTGTTGGACTCCAAAGGTACTGAGGTAAATAATTTGAAACCCAAATCGAAGATCCCTTAAATTGAGCATGTTGAACCAAAGGAGATAATCACTCTTTGTGAGGAAAATGTTGTTTTAACATTGAAAAATGGTAGTTTGAGATGTCAAAACTCTCAATTGTCAAATGAATCAATGAATTGATTGAAGAATGAAGCTTACTAATGAACATATGATTGAGTTACAAAATTTGAGTAGGAGCTTGTTGAAAAAGATTCTTAGAACATGCCACTATCATAAATATTTTAAATAACTAAATTCCTAATTGACAATGAGAGAATTATGAACATATCCAAAAATGAAGACAATGTTGATGTCATAATTGAGAAGTAGCATCATACAATACTTAGGTCTATGAGTTATCTAATAAGATTCAAAATATAAAGCTTTAAAATAAAGAGAAATTGGCTTACTTGAATGATGTGTTAATTATTATTATTATTATGATTATTTAAAAATTGTAGTCATAGGTTATCCAAAAAGATACAAATAGTGAATCATTGTTAAAGGGCTAGGAAAACCTTGAAGTATTTTTATAAGTCACTATTGATCATTCTCCATACAACATTTAGTTGATTTGAATCAAAGGATTTGAGACAAAATAATCAATCAAATGAACATGTTTAAGCCATTCTTTGAGATTAACAGTTGAAGAAGCAGGACAAATTGTTTAGTGTAAAAAAAATTATCATAAGAATCATTGGAAGCTATATGAATGAAAGATTGAACTTCTTTTATTAAATACATAGAGAAGGTAAATGATAAAAATGAATTGATTCTTACAATTTAGGATAAGATAACAAAGCTGAAGAAGGTGGAAAGCAGATTCAATAGCCAATTTTATCCAATTTCAAATTTAGTTTACCTTATCCATGGGCAATCAAAATTCGGAGTGGTAAAAAGTTTTTCATGGGGTTTGGGACACATGACCAATATCCAGGAAGAAATTCATGGCATGTTGCATTGTTTAGTTCTGGTCAAAACCATACGAGTGACCAATATTAACATCTTGGGGGATTTTCTCATTACTATTCAATATTTACATAAAGGAAGTTGGTTAAGATACAAACACTTGGAGAATCTTCTAAAGAGAATAATACAACTTATGGATGAATTTTCTCATTTTTTTCCACATCCTGTTAGAGCCTAGATTTGATTCAGGTTGGAAAGGCAAGGGTCTAGGTCCACATCAAACCACGCTTAGCCTCGTAGCTAGCCCTACGAGGACAGGAGAGGGCTCTCTCCAGGTCAATATCGACAAAAGACAAACGATGGGGATTGTGATGACTGAAATAAAAGCTAATTGTAGACTAGGTATAAATTACAAGGGTTTGGTTTGAGTTTTTGGGGGTTTTGTGTTGGAAACAGGGAGATGCAAATTGGGCTCGGGGATGAGGCACAGTGTCTGCAGAGTTCTGATTGGGGCAAGGAAGGAAATCATTTTGATGCTTTAAAGTGAGTGAATGGATGGATCAGACTCGTGAGGAGCTAAGGAGAGAAAGAGAGTCTCAAGGGTTCTCCTTAAACATATGAAAACATGGAAATTTAAACAAATTCAAAGAAAGAGCATAACAATTAATGGATTCTACCTTAATCACTCATTTGTTCAAATTCAGAAGAAGAGAAAGGAAAATGATACACATAATACTAATTAACTTACAATTACTTAGAGAAGAACACCATCAAAACATAAAGCCACATGGAGCCCAAACAGTGCTGCAAAACCCTGGTCTTTCCTTAGACAAAAATGTAGAGATAGAGTGTACAATGATATGCCAAAGCAATCCCAAGTGTCCAACCCTGAAAATGACTGAGAGATTACATGATATAGACTAGTTGAACCCATTCCCATGCCTCTAGGGGTTGATCTCATCATTCTAGGAGCTATTTCAACCAATTTTAAATAAGGAACTAAAATCTAAGCAGGCAAAACAACTTGCCTCTATATGTTAGGAAACTGATTCATTCATTTAATTTTCACTTTTTAGTGAATGAATCATCTAGAACAATTAAATAAGTGCCAAAACTACATAATGCTTACTCAATTACATCAAGATGGGTCAAAAATTACATCTCGAAGCAAAACTAGTCAAATTGGCTAAATTTCTAAGCTGGAAGGTGAAAAATTGAGTTCAAATCCTCTAAGCGTTGCGCCAAATCCTCTATGCATTGCGCCATTTTGAGGCTATGTTTGAGGCACTTAATGAAGTCAAAGTTGAATCCCAGATAGCTTGCTGGAAATCCCCGCCTGTCTACTTTCCAACCCAAGTGGAAGTTGTCAATTTTGTGTCCATTTGCCGCTCCAAAAGTCCATTCTCCCAAGACTACTTCCCGTGTGTAAAAATAGGGGCAGTGAGGTCATGTTTTAAGTGTTTTTTACCTTCGGAGGCCTCATTAAGTTTGAGGCACTTAATGAAGTCAAAGTTGAATCCCAGATAGCTTGCTGGAAATCCCCACCTGTCTACTTTCCAACCCAAGTGGAAGTTGTCAATTTTGTGTCCATTTGTCCCTCCAAAAGTCCATTCTCCCAAGACTGCTTCCCGTGTGTAAAAATAGGGGCAGTGAGGTCATGTTTTAAGTGTTTTTGACCTTCGGAGGCCTAAAAACTTGCCCAAATTTCTTGGACATACACCATTAGTCATGATTTTCCATGGAAAATCCAAAAATACAAACTCTTTGTCATTTGGAGCTCCCTAGAAAAAGCGTGTGTCATGTGGCGCAGCGCATAGGGAGAAAAACCCTTTTTTTGTGCAAAAAATTTCAAAATTTCAAAATATGCTCCAAATTTCTTGAAAATTGGGTTGTACCTTCTCGATCACATGTCATGCTAAGCCAAAGAGGCCTTCGTGAAGATTCAGAGCTGATATTGGTCTTTTTGCTTCTTTTGTCTTTTTGTCGCCTTCCTCAATTTCGCCTTTAGGCTCCTGATTCTAGCTTTGGAGCTCATGTTTCGGCCCATGAAATGGTAATTCATGCACCTCAGCATTTATTTCTCCCTATTAGCGTTCTCCAATAGCTTCTCCAAGTGAATGTTCTCTTTCTCTGAAACATACTCCTGGTCCTTTGCTCCATAGGTATACCTTGTGGTGCCATGATGTGTTGCCGGTTTTCCTTGATCAGTCGCAACTCTATCTCAGCTTGATGATCCTCAAGTTACTTGTTCCATTGCTCAAGGTATATGATAATCCACTTTTCCCTCTCTAAGTTGTGAAACAAATCCTGAAACACCCTCTTAAATTGACTCAAGAAACCAAGTTTAATATATGGCTCATAATGCTTTCGGTCAACTTTTTGTCTCTTGTTCCATGGCGGTCCAACTTTAGGCATGTCGTAGCTAACGAGATAGAGTCCGGTGTAAGTGTGAAAGTAACACCAGCAAAATTAACTTGAGTACCATGCAAATGTAGAACGAATAATCGATCCAACTCATGGTGAAATTGAACATTTGCAACCTTTTCACAAAACTCATAGCATGACTAAAACTGAAAACAAGAGAGGACAAGAAGGCAGGCCTGCAATTCTGTGAGGGTGTTCGGTTCTTCTCTAACATTTCTGCTACTTTTATGAGGCCTCTGGGGTGCATGTTCTTCCGTGGGTGAGTCACTTTGAGTTTCCACCTCATATTTGGATGAATGATGAGATGACATAATTCATGCTATGAAAATTGCTTGGAGAAATAAATGCTAGGGTTGGAGAAAATTGCTAGGGTTGGGTTTGGGGTTTTACATTGGGTAATGGGTGAAAGGGAATTGGGGATAAGGGTTTAGTATTTTTAGGGGATAGGGAGCAATGAAATTCAAAGGGATATGGTATAAGTGAAAAGGGAATGAAGGAAAAAGGGAAAAATGGGATGTAGGGGGAACCTTGATAACAAAATGATGAGTTTGCAACCCTTAACATCAATTGACATAAGGATTTTTAGAGGTAGGGTTTGGAAATTTTGTTTCAAACATTTGGAACCATAAACCACCATCACATAACACACAAAGATGGATGAACCACTAAGATGTCGGCCCTACCTAGCAAGTCCAAGCAATTAAATGGTGATTTGGAGGAATTTCAGGTGTTTTTTGGGTGTTAGACTATATGTGTCATGCCGCCTGTTCTCTGTCACGCACTTCTGATGCATCGCACCCATTCAAAATTGCACTGGAGGATCATGCCCAATGCGCCGTGCTGGCCCAGTGTGCCGTGCCACCTACTGTATGCGCCACGCCTGTCAAGACACATCTAACTTTACCCAAAACGTGCACTGGCTCACCCAATTACCTTGAACTTTTTCCTCTTCACTCTTGGCATTTAAAATGACCTTGATCCCTATGAGAAAAACTTTATAAATACGTGAAGGCATGGTTTTCATTTTTGTTTCTTCAAAGCCCACTTTTGCAATATTTTGTTTTGGCACTTTTTCCACAATTTAATGCAACTCTGTATTTCACATTTTCTTTTTGAATTTTTGACGAAAATTATGAAATATTTGATAATTTTTTGCAAGGGTAGATGACATGGAATTTGGTAAACGAGACCAGGGCTACGTCAGAAGAATTCAATAGCTGAAGAAAATTTGAAAATATTACAAAAGCACAAAATGTTGACTTTTCTTCAAAACAGAGTTTTGAAGAAGAGTCATAATCCATCAATGTGACGATGAAATATGCGAAGCAAAACATGTGTGGAATCTCCCTCTGTTCTACTGCCATCATGAACATGTTGACGACTGAATTTGTGAAACCCTAGACTTGTGATTAACATGACTCTTTGCTTATTAAAAGACGACACATTGACTGTCATGGACTCTATTTTGATGAAAATACCTAAGCCATCAGGTACAAGATATGAGGGGAATGAAAAATAAGGTCCTTTCGTCAGGTTATGGCATGCTCCTAAATGGAATGTAGGTGAATGAGCAAAATGGGACACCTAAAATGAAATGCAAGAAAGAGTTTTGATCCCTGACGAAGTGCTGAATAGACCGACTCTAACACATCCTAAGAAGCCAAATTATAGAAGCTAACCAGAATGCCAACCACATGTGCCGTGGGTAATTAGAAACCAATGAAGAATTGGGGTGGTGGAACATGAAATAACCCCAAAGTCTATATGAAACTAAGTAAGGCTCCATGGCCTATGTCCAATAACTAATATTCATTACCAAGGGGTATACCAAAATTAGATCGTAATGTTTACAAGGAACATTAAGAAAAATAAGGATGGGGCCTTAAATGTTATTATGGCATCTCAATGTAGTTCAAGCATTCAAATGAGGAAACCCGAAGTCTATTGGAATGAAACAGTACATTCCAATGGCCATAGTACAGTTGTAGAGAACGATGCCCACTTCAAGTGATGATTACATACTGTAAACATGATTTTATGAAGAGAGATGCAACCATTACTCTCCTTGCATGTGGGACAGAGAGGTGGGGCCATAAATCTATCAAGAAATAAACTCACAGGAAGAGAGGACTTTCTAATTTGATTTTTTGTTTAGTGATAAAATGTCAAAGGTTGTGGAAATTATGTGGAATCCATGTCAATTCCATCTATGTGACTCACTGGTTGTAATTGAGGGTCCCCCTTTCACAATTAATTATACCTTATAGATCGAGTTGAATTATGACAATGCACCTGACTGTTGCATAATTGGAGGGCATTCGAGTAGTTCCCAATCTATGATCGTTTGGCAAGGTTAGGAAGGATTTGTTCCAATTTGGCCGAGGATTGACCTCTAGAATGATGAACTGGGGAAAAATTCAAAGAAAATGACATTGGTAATGTCATGGATAGGCTAAATTGGGTGGCATTGAATGCAAGTGCACACTTTTGTTGACTAGATCCTATAACTCAACCACTTGCAAATCAACACGACCTTGTAAATAACTTGACAAGACTTTGTATCCGTGGGATGAACTTTCATAAATCAATGAAGAGAAAAAGAACCCATTCCTTTAGGGACTGAAAGCTTACAATTCATGTTGTTGCTCTCATCAATAGGGAGAAATGACATAGTAGAGGGTCATAATTGTATGATACTAAAAGGAGGGAAGAAAAAATAATGTGGAGAGGCAAAGAATGATTAGTACTTTAGAGGATTTTCAAGGTATAAAAATGCGCCTCCTGAAGAAAATAATAAAAAAATAGTAAAAATTCTAAAATAAGAGTAAGGAAAAGAAAAAAGACTACTTTTTTTTTATATTTTCGACTTATATCCTTATAGGCTTACTTAAATTTCAAATGTGGGCACTTCTTGGGAACATAATTTATTTACGTATCCATTATATTGTTCATTTGGTAGCTCAAAAATAAATTCCCGCCTTTGGACAATCTTACTCATCATGAAAGACCCCTCCTAGCCCTTGGAAGAATTTAATTTGGTTAAGGAAAAATGTATTTTTAATATGGAAACCCATATGTGCATGAAAGGGCAAGTCAACCCTAATGAGAAATTGCACACCCTTGGAATCCTATAAATACAAGTCAAGTAAACCTCATTTGAAGATGATCATCAAACATCTTCTTCTTCTCCCTTCTTTGGATTGGATCACACAGGTTTGAGGTTCTTTCGCAGAATTGGTTCATACATGTTTGAAATTGCAGGGTATGAGATCACATGTGTGAAGTATGGTTTTTGGTTTGTAGCTGCACGGTTGGAACATGGAAATTTTGGTTTGACGCACTTGCCTACAATATGTTCCTTGTGGCTAGAGCATTCTAGCCACATTGATGTTCACTAGCCCCTTTCGACTGTGACCTAAGGTTTTGATAATAGTTAACCGTAGACTAGAAAACTATGATATGAAGCATATATGTCTATTGGGATCATCTCCCAGATAATCTTGTGATTGTTGAATTGGAATATTGTACTCTCTCTTAACTATACATTTTATGACAATCTAATAAGAAGAATAATTTTGAAGGGTTTGCCCCTTGTGGGGTTTTTGCTTGGACTCTGACCAAATCATGGTGTCTCTATTTGTGCATTCTTTTCTTCTAATGTTCTTTTTACTATTCTATTGCATAGTAGATGTTATTGTTCTTTCTACATAATTGTTACTAATGTTAGGATGACATGGGGCGAATGCAATGTAAATGGTGAAAGGTTTGTTAATGTAATTACCTAAAGCAAAGAAAAGTACTTCCATAAGAAATATTAAGATGGTATCAGAGGTGGGATGAAGAAAAGTCATTAAAGATTACCCTTGCGAAGAAACTATTGATGGAAGGAAGAGAAGATGGTAGAGACCTAAAGGAATCCTAGGAATTGAAGGAAACCCTAGGCAATTCCATTATTAGGGTTTGATGGATAACATGAGGTTACAGTTTGGAAAAAAACCTTGGAGTATGACAAAGGCTTGAGTTATATAGTCTCGAAAACCTAGCATGATGAGTGAGAAGTTATAGATTTAGTGTAACCCTAGATGGGATAATATCAATTAGGCCTAATTGTTGATGAAGACGATTGGAAATATTGAAGGTAGCATTATATATGAATAATGGAATGTAATAAATATTGAAGGCTGGTTCAAGAGGGAGTTTTACACCTCTCGTTAAAGATGAGTACCTTTTCTTATTTATTTCTCCAAGACACTATTCTTGTTTAAATTTATCGTTTTGATTCTTCCTGCGTCAATATTTGAGTATTTTAATACTTCTAACCTCCACATGAGACGTGATAAACAAATCCTTCTTGAGGATCATCTAAGGTGCCTTTGAGGAAAATTAATTACCTATCATTTAATTGTCAACCCGGGGGTTTCATAAAACTTGCGAAGCATGCATGCACTGTATATGCTAGAAATTAACTTTCAATTTAGATGAATTTAACTACGAACCCAAATAACAACAAACAAAATTCACCTACTCTAATTCAAAAATAAATTCAAAATAAATTATATACAATTATAGTACAACCCGTGGAATTGAAATCTTAATCTATCACACTTGTAGGAATTGAAATTGCATGAAATGAAATATACTCTAAGGGATGATGTGTGCATTATCAAAAAAAGATCCTATGAAATAAATAATAAAAATCACATGACATGAAATGAAAGAAAAACAATCATTCTTAACCTCTCAGATAGGAAAGGATATGAAAGAAAATAAAAACAATCACTCTTAACCTCTAAATATGGAAGAAAATAAAAAAAATCACTCTTAACCTCTAGATATGAAAGTAAATAAAAGTAATCACTCTTAACTTATAGATATGAAAGAAAATAAAAACAATCACTCTTAACCTCTCACATAGGAAAGTAGATGAAAGAAATAAATCTTAATCTATGGAAGAAATAAATATTAATCTATGAAAAACAATAAATCTTAATCTATGAAATACAATAAATCTCACACATTGTAGGTGGCCAATCCAAAAGCATGAGAGATGGCAACTTCAGAGGCTCCCAATGCAAGAATTAGTAGAAAGAGATGAATATGATTCATGAGCATGGTGCTAAATATAAATTCCATTCATAAGTAATCTAAACTTGGACACCTAGGTATCTCAAAATTAACACATGCCTTTGAAAGGAGGAGGCTCTCTTATTTAGACAAAAACATAAGAAGCTACCTCATTAATGGAAGTCCATTATTCTGTCCCTATATCCCTAGAAAATCTCATAGAGTTACAATTCAAATAGGTAATGCTGAGACACATATAGAGTTACAACTCAAATAGGTAATGATGAGAAACATATCCTCTTTGACCTTTATCCAAATATTCTTCCATATCTTGAAGGGAATTAGAGTTTGAGCATTGGAGGCCACATAAGGGTGCCTTGGAATCTTCCAAATAACCTAGACATGTCATGAAACTCAAGCCACTTTTACGTGTTAGCAGGTATATGTCATTTAGATTTTGGAAAAAACAAAGGTAATCCCATGTAATCATGAAAATGGAGGCTAATGAAATATTATATGGCTATGAAGTTGCGACATGTGAGTGAAATGGTGGGGATAAAGGTGAAAGTGGATGATATTTTTAAGACATTTGAGAGATTCTACAGGTGCAAGAAAGTAGAAATAGCGCATAAAGAGAAGAGCTAGTGCTAGAAAAAGAAGAGCTACTTGATAAAAGTTCTTTCAAAGTTGAAAAAGTAGCATGAAATCGGAAAATTACAATATGCAACTGCTACAACTGCCAATGAAAAATAAGTGCTACAAATAAGGTATGCAAATATTATAAGGTATTTATAGTATATTGTTTCAATCTTATGATTTAGCTGCAAGATTGGATGGAAAGTTAATCCCTGAGGTATGACAAGAATATCACCATCATAAATGACTCATGCATGTTAGTCACATACATATGAAAGTAAGTTTGATGCACTTGATTTTTAACAAATGTCTTACATTTTATTAGACATGGTGGATTTCTTGATTTTATAAAGAGGGATAGAACCATTGATTTTGATATATGGTAACTTGATACTATTGTCAATACTTGCAATAAGCATGGTAACTAGGATCATAATAATTTGGAAGTAAGATTGATAAGTAGGAGCTTGTAACTATGTTATTGTTGAACTTGATAAGGTTTTGATAAGCTGTAACTACTATGATAACTTAACCACATAGTAAATTTTATAATGTGTCAATGATGGATGGCATAACTTGACGATGTTAGAATTTTGAAGAAAAGTGGTTGAGTAATGTGATGAGGAAGTGATTATGATCCTTGAAGTATGAAGATACACTTTCTAGCTACCCTAATTATATGACACTAACCCTTGATGAATACTTGATGGCATGTTCATATATCACAATGAAGTGACTCATGATGACTAGTCATGACTATGATGTGTATATGTCTGAGAACCTAATATACTTTGACTCCGTAATCTGGTAATTTCAGTGATTCATGAAAGTATGATGATAGATAAGTTCATGTCTTGATTGATGATGATCGAAAAGGGTTTTCATTCAGAGGGAGCGAATCTCCATAAGATCCCAACACCTATTATTATTTGCGATGGATGGTTGCAGAATAAAGAAAGGCTTCTGGACATGAATAGATGATCATCTAATGTTGTTGAAGGAAGATACCATAGTGATTTCATGATACATTACAGGATGCTAAGAGATATGTTCCTTCCAAAAGAACCTTTAGAGAAAGTAAGAAGCCATGCGACTATCAAGGATACATTGTAGCCATGAGTACAATCATTCAAGTTGAAGAAGATGTGAAAGAACAAGTTTGGAAGGATGCCACCACCAAAGAATATGAATCAATAATGAAGAATGAGGTATGGGATGTCATTACAAGATGTAAAGGAAAGTCTGTCCTGGCGTGTAAACAACTATACAAGATCAAACATGGAGTGAATGGAAGAATTGAAAAGTACAACACAAGGTTCATGGCTAGAGGATTTTCCAAGAAAGAGGGAGAATATTATGATGACATATTTTCACCAATTTCCTGAAACACCACCATTAGATAAATTATTTCCCTTTCTGTTAGTCAAGAATGGACCCTTCACTAGATGGATGTAAATACATAATTTCTTCATGGAATGCTACAATAATAAATGTATGTTGAGAAACCTCATGGATTTTAAGTATAAGACAAGAATACTCATGTTTGCAGATTGAAAAAGGCATTATACAGTTTGAAACAAGCCCCAGAGCTTGCTATGTACACATTGATGGTTACCTGGTGAAGCTTGGAGTCATAAGTAGTAGTGCTGACTCCAACCTCTACTCAAGGTGGTCAAAGGTATGCATTTTATTTTAGTTTTATATGTTGATGATCTAGTCTTGACAGATAGTGAGCCTCTGATGATTGAGTGTGAGAGAGATCTAGCCTCAAAGTTTGATATGAAGGATATTGACATGATGTATTATTTTATGGAATTATAAGATTGGCAGAGACTCGAAGAAATATTTATTTCTCAAGGAACATATATAGTAAAGATATTGGTGAGAGTTTGAATGACTAAATGCAAGTCCTTAGCCACGTCGATGGAAAATAATTTCAAGAAGTTATATGGCGATGCTGCTGGACCCATCTTGGCTAACCCTTCTAATTATCATCTTGATTCGAGCATTGATGTTCCTTGTGAACGCCCATTTAGATATATGCTTTCTAATGAAAAGATTGAGTTAGTCCATGACCAAGCCCCTTTATGCACATTGGGTTGTTTCCAAACACATTTTAAGTTATTTGCAAGGGAAAATCCATCTTTGTTTGAGATAGACGTCCAAATATGTGAGACTCCATGGATACGCTGATGCTGAATAGGATGGAAACATTATTGATGGGAAAACACATTTGTACACTACTTTAGCTTGGGATCTGCGATGATATCTTGGATGAGAAAGAAACAGAAGTCCACAATGATATATTGCAATAGCAAGAGTGGGATGCGAGTGGAAAATAATCTCGTATCTAGCTGGTATTAAGATAATGTTATTGTATGAGACAAGAGTATGCTTGTGGTTGATGCTTCCATGAGAGGGAGAAAGGATGAATATTGTATCCTTTTATGACATGTATTTGTTCCAACATAATATTTATTTCATGTCTTGTATGAATAAGAAAACTGGGGATTGATGCTCAAAATTACTGCATAAAGCAATGTGAATAAACCCTTCAGTAAATTGTCTGAGTTGGTACTGAATATGAGCACTTTGATATGTTTCTGATCTTTAGAGAGAAACATGGATTGATGGATGAGTCCCGACTAGGCAAGAGTTTGGGCTAATTGAGGACATTAAGCTATGCTCTTGACCCCTGTTTGAGCTACCAAGGTGAGGAATTTATCCATAGAGCTCTTGGGATTGAGGGACCTATGGATTTGACAAAGTCTAACCTAGTTGGCATCCCTCTTTCCCACCTATTTGGCTAATGGGTGTTGGCTTCTTGTGTTAGGCACAATCCTTACCATTTATAGGATGGGTGTTGGCTTCGTGTGTTAGTCACAATCCTTACTCTTGAGGGTCAAGTTGGTAAGATCAACAAACAATATGATGGGAATGAACTTTGCCATTTTTGGTAGGCGTTATCCCTCCTATTATCACAATACTATGGGATGTGAACAACCATTACCTCATAAGGTAAGTGGAATCCCTCCCATTGTCTGTTGATTCTTGGGTTATAGAATCGAATCATGATGCAGGATGACTCTCAAGTTGTAGCTTTGGCTCCGCACTGGAAGATGATTCCCAGAATGTAGCATCAATTCCATGCTGAGATGCTTCGTACTAGAAAAATTCCCGGATGTAGCATTGGCTCCCTCGTAGATGATTCTCTCATTGTAGCATCAACTTCCCATTGGCAGATGATTCTGAGAATGTCACATTGGCTCTGTGCTAGCAAATAATTAAAGTGTTAGAGCATCGACTCCCTATTGGTAGATGATTCCAAGGTTATAACATCATCTCCCTGTTGGGAGATGGTTCTTAGGTCATAGCATTGGCTCCTCGGTGATAGTGATTCCGGATAATATCAATGTCTCTATGTGGTAGCTTGAGCTCGCATATGATGTCAAATTATTGTTCTTTTAGATTTGACAGTGTTCAATGCATGAGCAGAGTTGAAATTTGATTTGATATTTTAGATGGGACATATGTTGCAGTAGGTAATTTCTCCTTATCTCAGAGGGATTTTTAATTTTACAGCTCAAGGAAAAGTTCCCTACTTTGGACAGTCTTCCTCATCAAGACACAACCCTCCTAGCCCTTGGAAGAATTTAATTTGGTTAAAGAAAAAGGTATTTTTAATATGGAAACTCACATGTGCATAAAATGACAGGTGCAACGTAAAGAGATATCAGAGAATCTTGGAAGCGTATAAACACAAATTAACTGAACATCATTTAGACATGATCATCAAGAATATTATTCTCCTTTATTCTTTAGATTGGCTCACACCGGTTTTAGGTTGGTTTACATAATTGGTTCACACAAGTTCGAAATTGTAGGGTTCGAGGTGGAACGTGTGAACTAGGGTTTTTGGTCTCTAGCCTTATGGTTCGAACAAGAAAATTTTGACTAGAGTCGCTAGCATATAGGATTCTCTCTTTTAAACTCGAGCTTTGGAGCCATAGTGATGATCACTAGGTCCATGGAGTTATGACCCATGGTTTTGATAATAGTTGATCACATTTTTTGACCCTTGACAGGAGGCTCAAAAACTATGGTATGAAGTAGATCTGTCTATTGGGCTCATATCTCAAATATTGTTTGGTTAGTTTTGCTCGATAATATGATGATTGGTGAGATGGAATGTTGTACCCTCTCTTTGCTGGAAATTTTATGACAATCTAATAAGAAGAATATTTTGGAAGGGTTTCCCCTCTTGTGGGGTTTTCCCTTGGTCTCTGAGCAAATCATGGTGTCTCTATTTGTGCATGGCTTTTTGTGATGTTCCTTTTACTATTTGGTTGCATATTAGACATTACTTTTGTTTCTACATAATTTATAATGATGATATGATGATATGGTGTGAATACAATGTATATGGTGAAATGTTTGTTAATGCAATTATCTAAAGAAAATAACAATACTGCATAAGGAAAAATAGCATGAATGCTCACACTTGAAATTTAAGTAAACATATAAGGAGATAAGTTGAAAATAAAATTAAAAATTAGTTTTCTTCATTTCCCTCTAGAAATATTTACCCTTGGGATGTAATCATCATCTTGATTCCTTTTGGTTCTTTTAAAGTTGATTTTGTTATTACATTATTTATTTCAAGGCCCACTTTTTAACTAAAAAATATCCAAATGCTTTGTTCTATGATTCAATATTTTAGCTCTTATTAAACATTTGTATAAATCTAAACCACCAAATTTAAAATTACATACTAAACTTGCCATAAGATATAAGAAGATGTTGGCATTGTCTTAACCTACAGGTGAGGAATCAAGTAAGATTACATGTTATTGGCAAAGGAATTCAACATCAAAAGAGAAATAAATTATCCCTTCAACATATAAGAAAGGGTTTTCTAGCCATGAAAAAATAAAGCATAAAGGAATTTAGTGGCATGTAATATATGGAAATTGATATTATGCTCTTATAATTCATTATTCCAAAATTCAACTTTGCATGTGAAATTTGAAGTAATCCATGTGGTTGGGAAGTAGTTAGGAATTTTAAAATGCAATTAGGGATGAAGGCATATCTAATCTAAGAAAGAATTCTTGAGAAGAGTCAAAATTTTCTTAGAACTAATATTACATTTATTTCCTAGTATCTAATATCGAGGAAAATGATATTTATTATTTTTTACAGCACCAAACAATCATGAAATCTTGTGAAGGATTAATGACCTCATTCAAATGATTTTGTATTTTCTTGTTTCAGTTTTAAAATTTCTCATGTATTCTTGAATTTTAATGTAGTTTCTCTTTCATAATGTATGATGATTTTGATATTATCAAAGAATAGTTTCACATGCAAGTAATGGGCTTGATATTTATTTTTCATACTAAATATTCACTTAAACTCATTCAATTTGCATTCAACTCAATATACAATATTATCTTGGATGCTAAATAATGTTATAAGTGAATGGTCTAGAACTTAAAGTGCTTAGGAGTCATAAAGGCAATGATGAGAGTGGTGATTAAATGAGTTGGATCTTAAGAATATTTGAGTTATAATTTTGTTTTCTCTGTCCATATTTGATTGTTTTCTAAATGCGTACTTTCATGTGTTTCATTTAATACACCTTTGAAGCTTGAATCTTACTTGTTGATACTTGAAGTGGAAGAATTGTGTTCTTTTGTATGAGCTAGAGTATTTTTTATGTCTCTTGGAATATGATAAACATGCCATTTGGGGGCCAAAATAATTGTGTGTGCTAAGTGTTGGCAATTTTTTTGGGTTTTCTCCTTTTCAATATAAATATAACCTCTATTTGAATTAAAAAAGCCCCATATTTTAAATTACATTTTACTAGCTAGATCTACCCACTCTAGCTATGGAATTATTTTAGATTAGCCTAAAGTAGGGAAGTTTAAATAAAACCTCCATTAGGTGCCTTGGTATAGTTCCCTTGCTAGCGATAGTGTAAGGAACAACATCCATTTTGGAATCATCATGAGGAAAGGATATTCCAATTGATATTTCTTTGGAAACGGCAAATGAAAAGTTTTTGCTTGTTGAGGGTGAACAAGAATCAAATAACATCCTCCATGGTTTAAAAGGAGATATTTAAAAGTTCTCATTCACCATGTGACTCCACTATTTCAAGATGGAGGGAGAAAGAAGACATATTAGGTTTAATCATAGCTCTAGAGGAAATCCAATTTAGTATGATCCAAAAAGGTGGTTACAAAAGGAAATGTATGATGTAAAGTGGGTTCTTCATCTTCAATATTCCTCTTATTGAAAGAATTATATTCTTGAATCTAAATATTTTGAATATTTACCTAAATTCAAACTCCTAAAAGATTTTCTTCAAGTCTTCCTTTGAATAAAGTTGAACTATTAGTTGATTTTTCAAGTTTAGGTCTTTCATTGTCTGCTATGTGAAAGTTACCACCCTTTCTAGTCTCATTCTCTCCCAATTTCAAACCAATTTTCCTCGAAGCTACAATCTTTATTTGTGAACACATAATGGCACATAAATGAAACCCAAATACACCATGGGTAGTTGCAAGGTATGGGTCTCTCAAAATTCCCATAAACCTACATGACATATGTGACAATTATTTAAACATACTTAGGCTTTCAATCAACATAATGTCAATCTGACTCAACTTGTACCGACAAGGGTTATGAACGACCAAATGAGAGACTGCAAAGCAGATCGGAAATCAAGACCCAAAATAGCAGAGAGCTAAAGGCATCATGGTATGGGCAATAGGGAGGGGAGAGATCCCCTCCTACAAAAATATCGCGGGAGGGGAATCAAGCAGAAAGGGAATACAAAGTGGCCCAAGGAAAAATAACAGAGATCCACCAGTAATGGGAACCCACTGGCAAGCAGGATTAGGTGGTAGATGTCTCCCAAGAACATTGAAAAAACCCAGGTTCGTAATTCCAAATAACAAAATTGAAGAATATAGAAGATATATCAGAGATCATGCTTTAATGTGTAAGTTTATAGGGCTTTGGCTGTCCCAGAAGGACCTGTCGAAATGGATACAACAAAGATGGAAACTTAAGGGGCATATAGATTTGAGATTAGGGGCAAAGGGTTTTTTCATAGTTGTATTCTCAAATCTAGATGACAAGGAAAGAGTCTTCGAGGGAGGACTGTATTTCATGAATAATGCGGGCTTATTTATGAAGCATTAGGAGGACTGCTATAATCCAGACAAAGAAAGAATGCTAGAAGCACCCATATGGATAAGACTGTTTGGACTACCAATAGAGTTTTGGGACCCTAAGATCCTAGAAGCAATAGGTAACACAATTGGAACATTTGTTAAGGTAGCAGAGACCACAAAAAGAGGGCGATACACATCCTATGAAAGGATATGTGTATACATGAACATAACAGAGCCACTACTGGAGTATATAGAGCTAGAATATCAAGACGAAGTGTGGCAGCAACTGGTGGATTACGAACACATCCCATTCCACTCTAGAAGATGCCATGAATATGGCCACCTCTTCAAACAATGCCCCTTAAATACTGCAGAGGAATCAACAAAGAAAAAAGAAGAAGAGAAGAAGGGGACAGAGGCAACTGAAGAAATGGAAGAGGGTTTTAAGGAAATAACAATAAGAAGAAGGCCCAGAAAAGGGCCGCCCAGGATGCAGCAATCTGTCTAAATTGGACAAGTAGAAAGACAAAACAAGTTCAAAGCCCTTCACGAAGAAGAAGGGGAGATGGAAAAGGAAGAATGTGATGAAAAACCTATGGAACTATTAAAAGAAAAAAAAGAACAAAACTAAACCGTGGTAAACATAGAACAAGGAGGGACAGAGGAGAACATGGACATGCCCAATGAGAAATCTCAGATGGAGTTCGGTCCCCAAAAAGACAGAGGAAGCGATGAGGAGCTAATAATTATAAGACTATTATAGCAATGGAAGAGCCTGGATGAAAGATTTATACAAGAAGATCAAAAGCAATTATATAAAGAGATGTCTTAGAAATACGAGGAGAAGATAGGAGCACTCTCTGCAAGTCAACCGGAGCAAATAGGAATGCAAGGAGCTCAGGGAGAGTCATACTTGTTTTAGAGGTATTTCAACAACCAACCAAAATTTTAAAATGATAATCACAAGGTGGAACATGAGAGGTCTTAATAGAAAAAGAAAAACAAAGATATTTGAGGGATAGATTGAAGAAAGATAAAGCTAGTATAATGATAATCCAAGAAACAAAGATCAACTACGAGAAGATGGAAGAAATAATGAGAATATTTAATATTCATTATGAGGTAATGGGCCAGGATACGGTAGGTACTGCAGGAGGGCTGACAGTTCTTTGGAATCCTAAGGAAGTACACTTCAAAAACTAGGTTAGCCTTCCTCAAATTCTCTCAAGAACTTTTAGAATGATAGTATCATCGGAGTGGATACTCCTTTCAGGAATTTACGAAAATCATTTATTAAGCGAGCACAGAAACGTTCTTCAAAATATGAAAACAATTCGAAGGCTTTTCCCAGAGAGGCCATGGATTGCAAGGGGGGACTTTAGCATGATCACAACCACAAGAGAAAAGCGAGGAGGATCTAAAATACTGGACCAAGACATGGAGGCTTTTGTGAGATGATAATGGAGCAAATATTGGTAGATATTCCCACGATAAACAGGATCCATACATGGTACAATAGAAGAGGTGGCATAGATCAAATAGCATCGAGACTAGATAGATTCTTAATATCGGACAAAAACATAAACAGAGATGTATTTGTAGAACAATGATCCTTCCCGCCATGGGCTCATATCACTGGCCCACCAGGTTGGAAATTGACATCAAATTGATCCGAAAAAAACCCCCCTTTAGGTTTGAAGCGTTCTAGGTCAGAAATCAGCAATTCACACCAAAGGTTGAGGAATAGTGGACTGAGAGCCAACAAAGAGGACGAAGCAACATGAAGACCTTCCAATTAAAACTAAAAGAACTCAGGGAAAAAATAAAAAAATGGAACAAAGAGGAATTTGGGAATATATTCAAGGAGAAGCAGCGCTTAGAGCAAAAAATGGGAGAGCTGCAACAAAAAATGGGAGAGTTGCAACAAAAAATTATAGCAGAAGGCCGAAGTGACGAAAGAAGCAAAGAAGAAGGAATAGTGATTAGCCATCTAGAGGAAGAAAGAAAACATGAAGAAATATTATGAAAACAAAAGTCTCCTATAAACTCGCTTCACCAAGGAGAAAAAAACACAAAGTTCTTCCACCAAGCCATGATTCAACCGACACAAAGGAATAGAATTTTCTCAATAAAAAATGAAGAAGGGTAACGTGTAACTCTGCATGAGAAAATGGAACAGGCTCTAGTTGGATGTTTTAAAGACATCCTCACTGAACCTCAAGAGGAAAAAGAAGAAGCCATAGGGAGGGTCTGCAATGAAATTCCAAAAATGATTACTATGGACCACAACATGGTCGTGATGAGGGAAGCAACCTTGAAGGAAGTGTAGGATATAGTGAAAGGAATGAAAAAAAACAAAGCCCCACGACCAACTGGATTTACATCTGAATTTTACCAAGCAAGCTGGCACTTCCTTGGACAAGACATCCTAGAGGTGGTAGAGGAATCTCGCAGACAAGAGAAGGTATGGCTGGGTCTAAACTCAACTCTTTTAACCCTTATTCCTAAATATGCTAACTCGAAAATTGCCCAAGGTTTCCACCCTATTGCGGTGTGTAATGTAATATATAAAATTATTGCTACATTAATGGCTAAGAGATTGAAACCAATTCTCTCTAGCATAATTTCCCTGGAAGAAACTACAAATTCTAGATGGTTCGGTGGTATCTCGGGAAGTGATTCATTCTCTGAAACAAAGATAGGAGATGGGAATGATGATAAAATTTGACCTCTCAAAAGCTTATGACCGTCTAGATTGGAAGTACCTCAAAACAATCCTAATGGCATTTGGCTTTTGTAATAGATGGGTAAGCTAGATTTATAATATGATGTCTTCTCCCAATTTCTCCATCCTTTTGAATGGGTCACTACGTCAACCTTCAATGCCACAAGAGGTGTGAGACACGGGGATCCTTTATCACCTTTCTTGTTCATAATTGTAGTGGAAGGACTAGGTTGATACTTTCAAAAAGAATTAAGGGAGGGGAAAATCAAAGGAATGAGGACATGGGGAAACAACTTAGCTATTAATCATCAGTAGTTCCTCGATTACATCATGCTTTTTTGTGCTTTCTCTCTAAGAGAAGTTAAGAGGATAAAGCGGATTCTGGACCTCTTCATGGAAGCATTGGGCATGGAAATTAATAAGGATAAATCTTTCACTTTTCTTTTCAATACCCCAGAAAGGATTAAAGCCCACTTGTCGAGAACTTTGGGCTTCTGCTCTCCTGAATTACCTACAAAATACTTGGGAAACCAATTAGCATTAAACCCTGTAGGGATAGAAAACTGGCAGAAAACTGTGGGAAAACTCAAGAATAGACTAGTCCTTCAGCTGAACATAGCCAGAAGACTAGTGCTCCTTAAATCAATTCCCTAGGTAATTCCCATCTATCCTCTTTCGGTGATGGTGGTCCCTAAAGGAGTATGTATAAAAATGAGAGAAATATCAGAAAATTCATGTGGGGTGGTCCTAAACAAGAAAGGAAATGGGCCCTAGTATCATGGAAAGGCCTATCAAAACATAAAGAAGAAGGGGGACTAGGTCTTAGGGGCACTGGCATCTTGAACCAAGTTCTATGGGCGAAGTTGTGGTGGATGTGGATGAGGGGTGGAGAAGATTTATGGAAAAGGATATGTACCGAAAAATATAATATGTCCATAACTACTGAAGGCATTCTCAGACTGGAGGAAGTCCAAAGAGGATCCACAATATAGTACGTGTCTAGTGAGAAAAGAGATATTATAGGCAGACAGGCTTTCTAGGAAATTAGGAACGAAAGCATAGCCAAATTTTGGGAGGATGTCTACCAGCAAAGGGAAAGAATGATAGAGATACAAGGCCTACAGAATACATATCAGAAGGTTGTAACGAGAGGATTAAAATATGCCAAGGAATATTGGAAAGAGGAGGGGGAAGATGAGACTTGGCTGACTTGGAGGAAACTAGAAGAATGGGACAACAACATAGATCAAGAGCAGAAAGAGAAAATAGTAAAAGAAATAGAATCAAGAAGAATCAAAATTAGAAGGCCAAGATATACTCAGATGGGGGAGATCCACAAAGGGAACCTTCATGGTGAAGGAAGCTTACTACCTAACCACACAAGAAGAGGATGCTCTAGAATGGAAGCAAATATGGAGGAACAAGTGGTGGGAGTTCGCTTGGTTAGTAGGGAAAGGAAGAAGGGAGCACATACAAGAACAGGGATTCCAGGGACTTCCTAAATGTAGCCTATGTAAACAAGACAAAGAAACCTAGGAACACCTTTTGAATTGATGTCCATATGCCCACCAACAACCATATGCCCAGCAACAATGGGAAGAAGTTAGGAACCTTTTTGGAAAGTCAAACAGAGATCCCCTTGATATCAAACAAACCATCTTCCAATGGGGGAAAGCCTAATTCTCAAGCTCGGTGGTGAGGAGAGCTTGGAGTCTTGCAATGGGATTTAATATATGGCTTATAAGGAAAGAGAGAAATCAAAGAATCTTTCATGATAAAGACAATCCTCCATATATGAATTGGTAAAGAACGCAAAAAATGATAAGGGAAACTATTCTAGGAGAGAACTAGGAGGAAGAAAACTCGAAAATGACCCGATATGAAGACCGAATTTTAGCCACCCTAAATCTGGAATATAACATGGTGTATCCAGAAAAGAACATGGAATATAAACTTCATAAAATTAAATTTTGATGGGGCTTCTAATGGAAACCAGGGCAAGCAGGATTCAAAGGTATTTCAGAGATAATGAAAGAAGCACTAGATGGGTTTACCTGGGGCATAATGACTAATAATGAGGCTGATTGATGGCAGTCTATAGCAATAAGAAATGGATATACAAAATTGGAAATTGAAGGAGACTCACAGCTAGTAGTAGAAATGATAAGGAAACTAAACAATGGGAAGGATTGGGAACATGTAGCAAAGAGCTGGAAGATGGGGGGTTAATACAGAACCTAGCAGATATAATGAAACACATTGATTATAAAATTATTAACCACTTTAGGAGGGAAGAAAACAAAGCAGCAGACTTCCTGAAGGGTGGCATGGCAGGCCACCTTGCAATAACATAATAACACAGAATGATAGGATCGAAGGCAGGCTAAGAATGATATCCAGAAGTAGCTAAGAGAGAGAAATGAAGGGAGAAGGTGGGGAGAATGGTGGGGATCAGTTGATGGGATGTAGGATAGTTGGCAGAAGACTAAGAAGAGGAGGAGATGGGGAGCATGGAGATTGCAAGCGGCAAAGAGAGGAGCCACAGGAAGGTAGAATCTGGTAAATAGGTGATGAAACTTGGCATGAAAAGATGCATGTAAGCGAAAAATTGTACATTGATCTCTGATAACACTTACAAGAGCAAGGAAATGGGAAATGGGAGGTGGTTTAATAGTCTTAGAAGGTAGAAGATAGGCTAAGGGAGATAGACCTGCCACCCATACACTATAATTTTAGATAGAAAACAGAGAGGGAAAGTAAAGGCAGCTACAGAATGGATCATGGATGGGCGTTGGACAAGGCAAGATAAAAGTACTCACAATCCCACAGAGGAAGAGAAAACTCATGAACAAAGCTACAACTTTCAAACTAGGAAAGGCGGATTGGGGAAGATCAAGTATCCAGAGGAAAAGAAATAAGGAGAGGAAAAGAACCTGGGAAAGAAAACTAAGTGGTATGGAGGTGAGGGATTCTCAGGAACTTCATCCTTCTAAGCTGGTTAGGGAAGCAAGGCAACAAACAGTTAGTCCAGGTAGGGGAAGGGGGTGTAGGTGCCTAAAGAGAGGTCATCAAACAGGCAACCAAGATCATAGTACCCGATCACCAGTTACCAAGAAACATGCCAGGAAAATGATGAAACATAAGGTGCAGGAGGCTGAAAGAGCCTACAGTGAAGAAACCAATGCTTACATGAGAAGGATAATCAAAGAATTAGAAGCATCAGCCATGCAGGAGGATTCTGACCCTGAAGTGGAGAATTTAGGTAAGCTCATTCCAGACCCAGCCTATATTTGTATAAGCAGGCCCTACATATTTATTGAGTGTTGAAGAGACTACGGGCTAAAGCAATGGAGTAGGTGGCTATGGAGATGGCATAGATGGCCCAGGGCATCCCAAATTTGAAGAAAGAAATGAAGAGCCTATAGATAATTTTGCTCATGCAGGATAGCAAGTTAGAGGAGATTCAACAACATCTCCAGAAGATAGTTCTTGTGCCAAAAGAAGACAATTTGCTTGGAAATATGGTAGACTAATCCTCCTATCTATGTTTAAGGTGTTATTTATGTCCATAGGAAACAAGATTAGTTGTTTTGGCAGTATAGTGCATTTGTCTTGGACAAGCAGACTTATTCTTTTTTGTTAGTGGATGGCTTACAAAAATTTAATATGGCCAACAGACCTGGTTTCCCTTCTGGGCCGGTTGGGCTCACCAAATGTATGTATCAGTTTCAACTAGATTAAATAGATAATGAAAGGTACTTCTCTAGCTTACAAAAAAGAAATTATTTAAACATACTTCCTAAGTTCGATGGGGAAAGTGAAAAATCAACAAAATATCATATTGCTGCCTTCCAAAAGCGCATTGATAATCTAACAATCAAACATTAAGATGTATATAAAAATATGTTTTTCCAAATTTTAGAAAGAGATGATAAGAAATGGTTTTCAAAATTACTTATAAGCTCAATTGAAAATACTTCATGGAAAACAAAATACATGGAAATTGAAAATACTTCATGGCAAAACAAAATTCATAGCAATTTAAAATTAAGACATAAAACATTTAAAAAAAAAAACTAAATATCTTTTAAACATTTTATTTTTTTTCCAACCGAACACGTTACATTTAAAAATATCAAATACAATATTTTAAAGATAAAATCAAGCTCAAGATATTCATTTGCTAAATCACAAATAATGAAGTTATACAGCGAAGAAGCAATTAAGAAACAAAAAAGCGAACGAACAATAGGTTTTCCACATAACCTCGTAGGTTTTAGGCATTGCCCATATCATCCGAGGCATAGTAGTTAAATTGTTTCAGCAAACCTAAAGAAAATGGGTGAAACGAAATATCTTTCACAATCCATATTACGTTACGGAGAAATTTCATTAAATATAATTTGTCATCGGTTCGAACTATTCAGTGGTCATCATGAAAATAAAATTATCCGTTTCGCCTAACCTTTAGAAGACTGAAATGATAAATCTTTTACAATCAGCGTTGAATGGGCATCTCGAATCGACAGAGAGGACATGTATGTTGACTAAATAACACGCGCCTACTCCCCCAGTTTCTGTTGCTCCTGGCAAATTGAGCACATTGAATTATTTTCAACTGAAGTTTTTAAATTTCTTTTCGAACTGAACACTCTGCATATTTTAAAGATAAACTCACATACAATATTTTAAAGATAAACTGAAACTCAAGATAACCATTTGCTAAAGCACAAGTAATGAAGTTATAGAGAGAAGAAGCCATTAAAATACAAAAAAGCACACTAACAAAGGGTAACCTAGTAGGTTTTAGGCCTTGCCCATATCATCCGAGGCCCAATTGTTTCAGCAAACCCTAACGAAAATGGGTGAGACGAAAAATATTTCACAATGAGTCTTACGTGAAATGGGAGAGATTACATTAAATATAATTTATCAACGGTTTCAAACTATTCAGTGTTCTTAGTCAAAATAAGATTATCCGTTTACCCTAACCTTTTTACAAGACTGAATTGGCATCTTGAATTGGCAGCTCCAATCGACAGAGAGGACATGTATGTTTCCTTTCCAACCATCTAAATATGCAGGTCTCGTGGTACATATGCCCACATGGCATAGCGCACGCCTCCTCCCCAACTTTGTATTGCTCCAGGCAAATTGAGCACATTGAATTATTATCATCATTGATATGTTGTTCATAAATGATTACACGGAGCAACTGCTACACGGCGGATTTATCCGCCCGTCTGATAGGTAGAGCTGGTTCTCCTCTTTACCAACGTCGTATTATTGTAAGTACAAGTACAACTCTTTCCCAAATCAATTCTTTTCTTCTTTGGCCCCAATGTACAATTAGTTGCAATTAGCAAGACCTAACCAGCTTGTCATAGAGCATTAAATGATTGGTTAGCTGCATACCCTTTAATTTTTTTTTTCTCGATTAAAACTAATTCTATTAAGCAGAAAATATTGTACAAGCAGATACATTCCAGAGAAGCAGGAAACCGGCAACCGGAAATGATAGGACTATCAACCTCGGTTCCAGAGAAGGAGCAAAGCAGGCAAGGAACTACAGCAAAGCAGGCAAGGAACTACAACAAAGCACTGGAAGAAAAAGAAGCGTTGAAAGCTACCCTGAAAGGGTAGAGGCTTCAACACGAAGTTTTTTTCCTTTCCTTTTTTTAACTTCAACCCAACCATTTTGGGGTGGATGGGCAATTACAACTTGAAGATTGGGATCTTCCACCCGGGAACCCTCCTTTTCTGAATCCGAGGAGGAGGACAAATGAACACGTTTC
Organism: Pinus taeda; assembly: GCA_000404065.3. Classification (NCBI taxonomy): domain Eukaryota; kingdom Viridiplantae; phylum Streptophyta; class Pinopsida; order Pinales; family Pinaceae; genus Pinus; species Pinus taeda. The sequence goes on along the minus strand of APFE031263653.1, from coordinate 8,746 downwards.
TGAGCAAGGAGGAAGGCGCCAGACCATCGATCGATGGGGCCACGATATGAGGGGCCTGATTCAAATCTTCATCGCTATCTTCCTCTTCAGAGCTGGAGGAATGGATCCGCGACTGGAGGAGGAGAGCATGGAGCCCATTATTTGGACTTGGGCCTGGAGACGTTGTCCTTGTTCTTCTTTGCCGGGCGAGATGGGCATGTATTCTGCAAATGCGCAGATTGGTGGCAATGGCTGCACCGAAAAGCTGTATTCTCGTAATCCTAGTGTCTGGGTCCAGACAAAGTCGTTTATCTTGAGATTGATTTGTTCTGGAAGACCTTTACTTAGGTCTAACTCCACACATACTCTTGCATATGAGTAGAGACCTTTGGATACCAGCCATAAGTCTCCATGGATGAAGCTTCCCAAGGTATCTCCTATAGCTCTGAAGACCCGAGTACTCCATAGGTGGGCAGGTAAGTTTGGAAGCCGAATCCATAAATGTGTATTGGTAATGACTGCAGTGGCTGGATCAAAATCTGGGAACCAAGGAGTCAAAAATAGCCCTGCAGTTCCCATGAACCAAGGGCCCTCTTCTAAGGCTTTTTCATAGTGCTTATTGTTATCAAATAGAACAATGAAATACCCTTTCGAACAAAAAAATATCTTACAGTGATGTGTCCAGTTTGCATGGATCCATGCATAGAGATCCTCAGAACGCGGCCATAGTCCATTAAATCTGCAAATGATGGCTCTTTCTTCTAAATCTTGAAGCTGGGAAGCCATTCTTCATGTGTGAGTTCCACAGAGGGAATTTCTTCAATCTTGTCGACCAAGAAGGCCTTAGATTTAAGGGCTTCCGGGGGTTTAGGGTCCTCAGAGGGAACTGCGTCCTTGTATGAGAAAGGTCGAGCAGAGCAAGTTTGTCCTGCTGCACCTCCTCTCAAACGAAGGGTCGCCACCACCAAGATGTTCCTGGAAATGCTGTAAGAGGAGAGGGGAAGAGGCTCTTCTAGTTGTTTACCTTGAAAGAGAATTCACAGAAGGCTTGATGGGATCCCCATTCTGCGGTCTAGATTCAGTTTGAGTTTTTGCACCAGATCTGAAGGGATGACCCATTGCATGAGGGTGCTGCCTGAAGGCTGAGAGATTTGGATCTGAAAGGAGCCCGATGATGGCTTTGACCCCATGCAGAACTCTGGATCTGGCCAGAGCATGGGTTTTCGTGCCTTCTCGATGGCCAGATCTAGCTGATCTTTGTCAGATCTGAAGCAAAGACTATGTTTAGTAGAGCAACTGTTTGCCTCAAAGCCAAGCAAAGACCAGGCGAATGTGTAGTATTCCTGCTCTCTCTTGCTTGATTCCGAGGTCGGCTCGGAGAGACAAGGAGCGAAAGCCATGGCCCTGAGATCATGAGTCCACTGCTGTTGAGGGGGTAGCGTTCGAATCCACCAAGGGTTGCACGTCCAAGCAAGCTCATCAAAGGCAAGGTGCGCAACATATTTATTGAGAACGCAGGTATTTGCATTGCAAGGATGGAAGAAAAGACGGTAAAAAAGCTTGAAAATTACAGCCTGAACTGTATCTGTGGGCACCCAACCCCAAGAGGCAGAGTAGATGCCCTCTTCCCACCGCGGAACCCTCAACCCCACGCTCCCCTCTTCAGCATTGTTGGGATGAAAGAACAGCGTCACGCACTCCACCAGCGGCAGCCTCGAGGGAAGATCCTCTAGGGAAGATCCTCTGGAATTCCGAAATCAGATCTGGAATTCCTGCCCACGACAAAGAGGTCTGCGAGAGCATCCGTGTCTGCGTCGCTGGCGCTCTTGGAATGGACCACCTGTGAATCTGCAGAGAGGAAACAAACCCTTAACCTGTGCATGAATCTCTCCAAACCATCCCTAGCAGGGGCGATCAAAGACCAGATGGCGGCCGAGGGCAAGAAGGCGGTAGATCTAGGGTTCATCCTCGGAGCCGTCAACCAACCAAATTCCATTTTACTCTGTTGATTGTTCCTACATTAATCATCGCATACTCTTTAATTTTATAACACACCTCATTATTCATTATTTTTCATTTATCTAATTATGCAAGTGTGTTATAAAGTTAAACGGCATGCAGCTAAACAATCATTTAATAATCTATGGTAGGCTGGTTACCTCTTGGCCAACTCATTCCTGAGTAACAGCATGTACTGCTTCTGTTCTCCCATTGTCAGTTGCAGCAGCTACGTTACTTGTGATGTAATTCCGTTGTGTAACAGTTGCAGGATTAGATGAGCAAGCAGTTAGTGGTCTCACGTCACTGCCATCACCAGGATGATTGGAACTAATGATCCTACCACTCCTCCTGTCATTATCCACACTCCTACCACTCGTCCTGTCACTATCCACACTCCTACTACTTCTCCTCCGAGCATCACTACTACGGCACAAGGAGGAAGCGTTTGAGGTACTCCTACCGCGGCTGGTATTCCCTGCTCTTCGTGTTTCTCCTCGTCCTCTTCGGCTTTCTCCTTCCATAATTTGGGTTATTCTTCTGATAAAAACACACTAGCAGAGACTGCTATTCTTTTGATGAGGCACGAAGGCAATTCATATATTAAAACCACAGAGTTAAAGATAAAACCTCTGCTATTCTTCTGATGAGGCACGAAGGTGATTCATATATTAAAACAACAGAGTTAAAGATAAAACCCACTAACAGAGACAGGGATGAAACGCACTAGCTGACTCACATAAAATAAATTAACGGACAAAAAATAAATAAATTAACGCACCAGCTGAGTTAAAGATAAAAGGACAAAAAATCTTAAAACTGCAGAGACAAGGATGAAACACAAATTTCCACAATGGCAACTTCTACTGCTGCATGATCGCAGACCACCCACTGCACCGGACTGTTATTCGTCTGATGAGCCACTAAGTGCTTCAGATATCAAAACTACGGAGTCAAAGATAAAAACGCGGTGGCTGAGTTTTATGAAAATAGCTCAGTTACGGACTTAAAATGAAACGCACTAGCCCACAAAACAATTTCACTCATTTAGTTAATGCTCATTCATGGTATTATATATAAGCAACATTAGAACTAAAAAAAATACAAAGGGGCCTCTTGGTTAAATTAAAATAAATTAATAATTAAAAATAAAATCCAACAAAAGGTAAATTTACCATGTTTTTGGGCTAACAATTAAATAAAATCCAATAAGAGGTAATTTTACATGTTTTTGGGTTTTATGTTTTATTATGGTTAGTATTGTTCTAGATTAAAAAAATTTAGAATAAAAATTTTGAAAATAAATAAAATAAAAATAAAATTAATAATTTGAAGTAATTGAGATAAAATAGTATATTATGGATGGAGGCATCATCATGGATTCTCTCTATCACATTTTTTTAATAAAAAAATAAATTGGTTAAATTAAAAATAAAAAATAAAATACAAACAAAACAAAACAATAAAAATTAATAATTAACCATTAAAACAGATTTGAAGATTGAGGTTTTTGGACTCTCGTTTTTCCCACAGTATTCTTCTCTAATGTATCTTATTTAAAAGTATTCTTTGCTAATGAGATATTCATTCCAATAAAAGCTTCTAATTAGATCAAAATAAATGCTATTTTCCACAACAAATATTGTTACCCTGAGCAATTTTCATATCCACTTGGAAGAGAAAACCGCTCAATAAAGACTCACTACATGGCCAAAAAAGAGGTATGTACCAAGAGAGGTTTGACCTTTCTCATTGGTTGATAGATGTAGAATTAAATGGTTGTAGGCTCCTTAATATTGATGTTTGTCTAGAGTCTAAAATAAAGATTTTGATAGATTTTTGGGCTAAAATCACATGAGAAACCATTTCCCCTACCAAATAGTGTACCAAATAGTGTGGTTAATGGTGAGGACAAGTTGAAGAAACATATCAAGCGTAGCATGTTAAATAGTCTGAGCTAAATTGAATAAGTGCTAATTTTGACTATAGCATGTTAAATAGTCTGAGCTAAATGGAATAACTGCTAATTTTGACTATAGAACCACTTAAAATTTTATTAATATTATTATATTTATTAATTTTTATTATTAATAGTATATTATTAATAATTTATTATTTTATTTATGGATAAATATAAATTACCTAAATATATATATAAATTAATAATTTAATGGTTAGTTTTAAAAGTAAATTATTTATTTATTAAATTATTAATTATATATATATATAATAATAATATATATATATATATATATATATATATTATATTAAAATAATAACATTAGGTTTGCTCACATGAAAGTTATAAAATAATTTTAATGGTTATTAATATTAATATTATTTATTATTTTATTATGGAAATAAGTTAAATTAGGTAAAAATATATAAATAATAAAATAACTTAATAGTTAGTTTTTAAAAAATAATTTATTTAATTATTATTAATTGCTATATATATATATATATATATATATATATATATATATATAATTATATATTATAATTAATAATAATAAGATTAGGTTGTTAAGATAAAAGTTAGGATTAATAAAATATATAAGTAAATAATTTTAATGGTTAGTTAAAAAGGTAATATATTTGTTTATTAATTATTTATTATATATATTAGGTTTGTTAAGGTAAAATAAGGATTAATAAAATATATAAATAAATAAATGAATAAACAAAAAAAATGAAGAAAAATAAAATAAATAATGATAAATAAAAATAAGAGGCGAGAAAATTCATATTAAAAAAAATATAATAATAATAAATTGGTTTTTTCTATATGTTCACTTAAAGCAGAGGTCTTAGCTCTTCTATGCTTAAGGTTAGGTGCGTGCTCACTAATCCTTTGATTAATGGAGCGACCCGTCTCACCAATATAGGGGGTCCCACACGAGCACGGGATAATATAAACCCCTTTCATATCCTTGGGGTCGATAGGATCCTTTACTGATCTCATGGACAAACCAATGGTGTTAAGGGGCCTAAAGGTCACAAGGACACTATGTATCCTGAGAATCCTTGCAATCTTATCAGAGGTCCCCTGAACAAATGAAAGATGGACTCGTGGAATCTGCTCCCTCGGTTTCCATTTAGACAGAGAATTCTTGGTGGCTTTAAGGAAAGCCTTCTGATCCAAGTATCTACTATAACCATTCTCAGCAAAGACATCAAGGAGATGGGATTTTTCTTTCTCAAAACTCTTCTTATTCGAGATCCTTAGGGCCCGAGTAGCAAGGGTATTTAGAACACCTATCTTTTGAGCTGGGAAATGGTGATAATTGGCATGAAGATACTGTTATGTATGCGTTTTCTTCCGAAAAACTTGGTGGGCGAGGGAACCATCACTATTCTTAGAGATAAGAATATCAAGGAAAGGGAGGCAACCATCAACTTCCTGCTCCTTAGTGAACTTAATGGCTGAGGATTGATTGTTGAGATGCTCAAAGAAAAGATCTAATTCTTCTTGGCCATGAGAAGACATGACATTGGTGTCATCCAAATACCTTTTCCAAAGCTTTGAAAAGAGCCGGGAAGAACTTAGAGCCATGGACTCAAAATCTTAGATAAAAAGATTAGCATCAACAAGAGAAAGGGGGGAGCCCATGGCGACCCCACAGGTTTGCTCGAAGAACTCTCCCTCAAAACTAGAAAAGGTGGAAGTGAGGCAGATCTCCACTAAACTCGCAGTGTCAGGGTCAGTTAGGTAGTTGATCACCTCCATGGCCTCCTTAATAGGGATGCAAGTGAATAGAGAAACTACATCAAAGCTAACAAGAATGTCCCCAGGGTCAAGCTTAATGTCCTTGAGTTCATCAATAAAGGAAGCAGAGTCTTTAACAAAGGACTTCGTACAACCAACTAAGGGCTTAAGTTTTAACGCAAGAAGCTTTGCAAGAAGGTAGGTAGGACCTGCAATGGTGTTGACAATGGGCCTTAAGGGAGCTCCTTCCTTATGAATCTTAGGGAGACCACAGATTCTAGGAGTAATAGGGTTGCTCTCAATGAGTTTATGGTGTAGGGAACTCACTCTGTTAATGGATTTAATGGCAAGAGCCACATTCCTAGCAACCTTCTTCAAAGAATTCTTGGGAAGCTTTTTGTAGCTACCACTATTATGAAGATGATCTAACATTTTGCTGTGGTAATCAACCCTGTCAAGGATGACGGCATCACTGCCCTTGTCTGCCTTTAGAACAATGATATCTTTATTCTCGTTTCAGGATCTGAGAGCTAAAGATTCGTCCTTGCTAAGGTTGCTCTTAGGGGGCTTAGCCTTTCTCAAGACAACCACAGAGTCGTGCCTAATAGTATCCTTGATCCTATGAGGTAAATCTTTGATCCCAAACTCAATGTCACAAATGATATCATCCACAAGGATCTTCCTAGGGGCTAAGGCAAAATTCAGCCCTTTACCCAAAACATTAAAAATAGAAGGGGGAAAGGAGAAACTCGAAAGATTGATCACCCTATTATTAGGAGGTTTCTCATGTGATTTTCGCCGAAAAATCTCTCATAAACTTGATAAGGATCAAAGAAGCCTCAACTCTACAATTAAGTGAATTGTTTTACAAATTTTCATATATGTGTATTATTATTATTATTATCTAATTTAAAGGTACTTCCAAGTGAGACACAAAATTGGTGTATAAGACCCTTACTGTAATATAATAATACAAAATTTAAATAAAATACAAGAATTATTAAAAGGAGTTAACAATAATAATGGTCATCCTTAAAAACATTAATAAAAGAACAAATGAATAAATGTTCATAAAATAATAAAATTGAAATAAGTCCCAAAAATATGAGCAGAACAAATTAATCATATGGTTTATGATATAATTGAGAATATAAAAGTTCCATTAAAAAGGGATAACGTAATTCCCATCAAAATAATAATAAATAAAATAAATTTAATTATATTAAAAAGAATAAGAGATTCAAAAAGTAAGGTAGAAGGGGGTATATTACCATAAAACAGGTGAGCTCCCAAAAGGGAAAAGATAACAAGGATAATATACAATATGGGTTACAAAGGGAGGTACCAAAGGGAATAATGTGTTATAATAATATAATAAATAAATGATCCATAGTTAATAAATAAATTGGTTAACAAGCATTATGCAAGTGACCACAAATAGTTAAAGAATAATGTGATAAGCTCGTTGTATTGAATATATAATTTTGAGAGACTAATGGTGATTACCCATGGTATTATATGTATCTAGCCTATATAGAGGCTACAAACATTCGAATGATAGATGTCTAGTATTGTTTGTATTGACATGCATTAGCTTGTCAATTGATCTTTGTCCTTGAGTAACTGTATTGTGTTGCGCTACCTCAAGAGTGTGATTAATAAAGCGAAGTATTTCTATCTTATTTGTGTATTGGCTCTTGGATTTATTTTATGAGAGAATTTGATATATTTGGACGTGAGATCTACAACAAGTGGTATCTAGATCTCACATGCAAATATATAAAAGTGCAAAATATATGAGAGAAACAACACCAAAGATAGAGAAATAATGTTTGAAAATTATTCTTTGTTGATAAAAATATTGAGGTAGGGTGACACCATATAATTATATCTTAAGGAAGGAGAACATGAATCAAGGCATATGTTTGACAATACAAAACAATACTCAACATCCATCACTCGAGAGTCTCTAGCCTCTATATAGGCTTCATACATACAAGACAATAGGTAATCACCATGGGTTTCTTAATACCATACATCCAATACAATGGACTTATCACATTAATCCCTAACTAATTGTGTTCCCTTGCATAATGAGTGTTAACTAGTTTGTTTATTAACTATATCCCATTTATTTATTATATTTTTACATCCCATTATTCCCTTGGGTACCTCCCTCTGTACCCAAGGGAATAAAATTAGTCTGAAAATTTTATTAAAATTAATTTTACTATAATTAATTTTGACATACAAATACATAGCATTGTAAATGCAACAAACTAGCAATGAACCAATATATTTAATATTAATAGTGTATCAAGATTTGTATTAATATTTAATATTTGGTTTTATATATAGAGCAAAAATAACATTGTGATAGAGGATCTAACCTCATTTGATCTTGGGATTTCAATCTAGGGTTACATTCTTGTTGCACATAACCTAACTTCTCATGGCTCCCCCATGTGGCGTAAGGGGAGGGTCTTCATTCAATAATGTGGCAGAAGGATGTAGGTTGAGGAATTCACTTTATGTATCGATAAATTTTGATGTTAAAGAAACTCTAACCATCATTCGGGATTGTAATCTCCTCAAAAAGATAAGGAAAAGGAAAAATCCAACCTAGAAATAGCTAGTCAACAATGGAAGGGGGGCACAAACACTCGATCATGCCTCGTGTAAAGTACAAATTCCCCCAATACTTAAAATCATTTCAAAGAAATTATAGAAAATTATTTCAATACATGAAGCATCACACACTAATATGTAAATTTGTGGGAATTTGATCATGAAATAGAACAATAATTGAATGTTGAGGAAAGATTTGTGGTAAAATATTAGTAGGAAAACATTCAATAGTGTACAAGAAGAAGTTTTGAAGTTGATTGAAATTACATCATTGCATGCATAGCATACATTAACAGAGACAATAATAAGGGTTATTTGGATATCATTGTAAGTGGGTCATTTTCCCCGGTACAAGAGCCCACATTTATTTTTCTATCTTTCATCTTCAGGGTGGTTGTGTGGTGCATATAGGAGACCAAAGAATCCTTTAGG
>APFE031263651.1:35141-110126 GCA_000404065.3 Pinus taeda | reverse complement strand
CGAGATGGGTCAAGGCAATGTAAAAGATCAAAAGGGATAGTGCAAGACACCCACACACACAAACATATATACATATAGATATATATATATATAACTCAAAAGGGATATCTCGACAATGTCACACACATATTCACATATGTTGTGGCTTTGGAGGCCCCGGGGAAAAGGCTCTATTGTGTGTGTGTGTGTGTTCGTGTGTATGTATGTATTGATTTTGGTTAATGCACAAAAGTGGGAAACCCTAAGGCTATAGTAATAGGCTCTTAGAATCTTATGTCCATATGGTTAGGCACCATGACCAACGCTAAAGTGGAAGGAAGTTGGACCATTGATAACCTAAGCACACCTCTATTGTTGGATAAACTAAGGGTTTTACCCAAAAAGATTCAAAGGGATCAAGAAGGAGGAACTACCTAGGATGATGTGGCACTCTAGACCATTGTAATATGGTTGTGAATGCTAAATTTATGCCAATACTGTCTAAATCGGCATAAATTCCAAAATCCACCAACCTTCTTTATAATGTGAAGGATGCAAATTGCGAGGGATCAGAGCTCTTAATAAGACTCAGACTATGTAGCATATGAAAAGAAAGGAGGGTGACACGACACCCTTAGCATCCATATTTGATCATTTGGAAGGTCCAAACAAACTAAAACAAGTGTTACATGGCACTCCTGAAGGAGGCCACATGGAGAGTCTGACATTAGCATGATATTATACTAGGTTGACATCACATTAGGCTAAGGATATTCCAAGAGATATCAAATGAATGGAAATGTTATACAATCGAATGACGGGGGATGATATATGGAGTTTTATTTTGTAATAGGTGGGTATTTTTGTCATCACAGGAATCAAAACACTAGGCCAATAGCAAAATCATTGTAGTTCCAAGGCATAGGGTGTTGAGGAACTGATATTGATAGACTCTAAGATACTAAAACCCTTCCCTTTAGATAATATAGAAATGGCTCCATATCAAACCCCAAAGGTCTTAAGTGTTGGTGCATTAGCAAAATAAATATCCACATATCATGAGGTGGCACAAACATGGTGGCATCCATAGGAAGCATGATTCAGAATTGATGTGGCATTCCATATTGGCACCATTTGGGGTCCACATGGGTACCATGTGATAGGGCTTAGTGTCAGGGTAAGAGGTTAATGGCCAAACTTTGAATGGCCAAATATTTCAATCTAAAGGCAGGATTGAGGTAAAATTTCTGTCACTAGAAATGTCTCAATGGGAAAATGTAATTCCATTGTTTATTCTAATTTTTGAAATTTTAAAAGAGGTCGAAATTTTAGACCCCATTTCCATAACAACACATTGGTGGTTGTGTCAACATATTAACTACCTTCTTACTACCTAGTTTAGACTATGGGGGGTTAAAGGGGTATGTTAAAAAGTGGTACCAACTACTTAGTTCAAGCATTGAACCTAAAGAGGCTCACATGCACACATTACAAGAATGCTTGATATGCTTGATCTACTATATTTCCTTTATGTTGATAGATTTGTGGTGATATTAAAATATAAAGTAATGTGATGTATGTATTTATAGGATTATTTATTGAAGATTATCTATGTGCTAACCTATATTCAATGTTTCAAATTAATATAAACCAACCTAATGAGTACCTTTATTAATTACATTTTCTTTTTGTTTGGCTAGAATCTGCGTGTTTGTGTAAAAGAAAATAGACATGCATCAAGATACAATAAGAGAAATAATGAAAAGTCAATTTGAATAGTATGGTGTAAAAAAAATCCAAACAATGTCCCAAAGAAGAATCAGTTGGGAAGATGAAAGAAGAGGACACTCCCAAATTGATGGACTCTCTTAGAAGTCTAAGAGCTAAAATAAGAAGTTGTAAGGAAGACAACCAAATTATTGTTAGATAACAAGCAAAAGTGAATGCCATACTATTTGTTATCATGTGAAAATCATACACTCATCTGTACACATTAGAAGACACTCAAAGTTAGTGATCATCACATACATAGGTTAGAGTTTTAGTTGGAAGAACCATGAAGACAAAAACGTAAAATATTTCCTAGGGTTTAAGTTGAAAAATTGAAACACACGGTGCACCATTGCTAGAAATTAATAGTCACGCGGCCTTTTTTTTATTTGATACCCACACGGTCGCGAAAAATCTAGTTAACACCTTGGGGCACGAAATTTCTTGAGCAACACTCCAAATCTTGACATGATGAGCTAGAAAATTCAAGCCTTCAGCCCCAAGAAGCATTAAAGGGATGGATATTTTCACTCTCATCTCATTTATGAGGTGAACCACCACATTGATGAGCCAAGCGAAGGAGGATTTCTAATAAACTCTATAAATACAAGTTCATAGAGACCTAAAAAACAAGAAAAAGTAAATAATATTTATGCTACAAATTTCTCCATATAACTCAAGCATTTCATTGAGAAGATAATTCCATCATTGAGAGTGTCTTCAATACTTCTTTGAGGGAGAGAGGAAGCTTGCAAGGAGATTGAGAAAGGAACTTCCTTGTTGAGGATTTTTTAGCACCGTTGCACAAATAGTTCTCTCCAAGTGTCTTTTATTCATCTATTCTATCTCTTTTACATTCAACAACCAATAAGGGGGGGCTTTTCCTAACCTTTTTTGATGTGTTTGATTCAATAAGAATTTTCATGTGTTATGTAGTATAATTTTTAGTTTATGTCTATTTATCCATTGTTTCCATTAATTTCAATGCTTTGTTTATCCGTGTTTGTCCACTAACAACAACCAATTACTTGTTTGTTCCTTTTAGGTAACAACCAACTCCAAGGAAGGTGTCTTTGGTACTCCATAGCAACAAACGCACCGGTAGAAGATGGTGACTCCACTTATTTCCTTTTTTGATCTAACGGTTGTTTTCACAAGACCTTTCCCTCTAAATTTCCACTCCATTATGTGTCTATTAATTCTATAGAAATTTTACAGACCATCTTGGACCTATTTCCAAGTAGGAAATACCTCTTCTTAACTTTTTCTGTCGGTCACGTCGCTTGTATCATAGATAGACAAGTTGTTCACATGCATATACAAAACAAACTAATATATTTAGGATGAATAGTTCTTGATAGGATTTTTCGTCATACACAAAACAAAAAAAAGACATTTTTCTAGTTTTATTGATCACATAATAAAACTTAAAGGGAAATTAACCATTTATTTTTCACTTTTTTTGTGTATGTGATTTAACTATTTTGATACATATTCCCCCCTCACCACTGAAGTAACACACACTCCATCCAACACCATAGGGGACCCAACGATACCTCATTTCTCTATGATCCCATCATTATAGAGAGGTGTGCTAGGTCTCTCATCATTTAGGCATACAAGACATCATGTAACCAATGTTATTGGTTCATCCATTATTGGTACCACTTTGATAGGGACCCATCCCCGTTAAAGTATTCCTTTCACTAGCCCTTAAGGGAGCCCACAAGCTACCCCTTGGGGAAGTCCATACACCACCCCTCTAGGTAATCAATGTGCTACCCCCCTGGGTAGCCCATCTCACACTTCCCCTAAAGGAAATCATTTGAACATCGCAACTCAAAATAATTTTTCGATGGCAAAAAAAACCAAAATCTCGTTTCTAGCTTCCTTAAATCTCCTAAATATAATCAAGCTAACAAACAACCCCATTGCACATAGTTAGAATTTTCTCCCTATGCCAACCAACTTACCTCAGATATGCCAAAATTCAAAGGGAAACAAGGGGAAGATTCGAGACCACGTAATGTCCTTATATATTTGGTGTTTATCCAATAGCATCACAGATTAATCTATTTGCCTATGAATTTTTCAATGGACTCTCACTCAACCTGCAATGAAATGGTACATAGGCGAGGCCTCTAGTTCCCATGGAACCTTTGACTCTCTAGCTAGGTCATTTATTACTTTCTTCTAACTCCTAATATGTCATGATTCGGGATTGGATCTACTCACCCATTTCTGGAAGCAATCTTCCATACACATCTAGAACCATGTCCATGAATGACAAAAACACCATAGATTGTGGAAGGTACACATAGAAGAGGACCCCCTCCTTGACTTATTTTTGAGATCTCTTGCCTTAGAAATCTCAAAATATGTGGCTTCCACATTCCCACAAATAGAAGAAGAGTTTATAGTAAATCTCAACTATTTGAGCTTGTTATACTCAATCTAGATACCTCTATCATATTCTACTTGATACCCCTTGCCTACAACCTTTTAAAACAGATATATCGAGAGCATTAGGTGTTGTAGATATGTTGATTGGAACCATATCCCAAAATCAACCTAGAAACACTTTCCAGTAGCCTAGAAAGGTGTACAATGACCCAACCACTTACTAGTTATATAATACCCCATTTGTAATTCAATGCCATCTAACACAATATATTATCCCAATTAGCTTGCACCCTCACAGAACCCTACTATGTTAGGAAAATAATACTCCACCATCCATAGTATCCAATACCCCCCCATGCCGGGTGGTAAATATCCTCCCATGTATCGTGGTCAGTACCCTTCATGCATTGCAAAGGTGATTTCCACCTCCCAAAGAAATTACAGCAACCCAAGACAACAGAATCCTTACTTCCACTAGGGTTAACTTTGCAACCCTATTTCGTGAAAAAACAACATCCTTTTTAACATTTGAATATGAAAAATCCACCAAATTCGACTAAGAAGAAAGGAAAAAAGAAATAGATAGTGGAACTTGGGCAAGGGTAAACAACCAACAACAATCCTCACGATCACTAGCTGGGGGAAATCCCCATAAACCAGAACCAAAAACAGGGTCATACCAATAACAACCCACAAAGAAAAATAAGAACCCTAGTCTAATGACTAATCATGATTGTGATATTTGTGGGGAGTATGGGCATTACACACATCATTCCCTCAACTCCTTGAGTTGAAGAGGATGAAAGATACCAGGGGACAGGGGGGGAGCAAACCAACAACCTACAGTTATGCAAAATCCCTTCTCCCACCAGGGAGTGGAAAATAATTAGTATGAACCCTCCCAACAACAATATCATCATCCTCCCAGAGGAAATTCCCAAAATCCCACCAATCACAACATTTTCATGGTAGGAGAATATGTTCTCCTGTAAACATGAAACTAGGGTTACAACATCATTCTAAAAACCAACCCCTCCATAATAACCATCGTTGTAGCTTTGGCGCCTTTGACGATACCTCCACCTCTAGAAGAAACCATCCCACGAATGGTGAAAGGGCCACTATGTCGAGTAGAACATACTTCAAATGTTGCTCATAGTTACCACATCATAAATGATCTAGCTCAATCCCTATCAACTATGTCAGCATTGGAATAATTTACGAACTTTCCGAACTGAATGGAAATCCATGCTTTTCACATTAGATGCAATCAACTCAACTGATTCTCATATCATGGCTATTGATTTGGATAATGTTACTCCCTGTCTTCCATCAACAGCAGCCTTCTAGATTTCGATTAGAATTCAGAATATCAACATCCATCGTTGCATCGCTGATGAGGGGGAAGCCACTCATATCATGCCCAAATAAGTTTGGTAGAAACTAGGATCCCTAGAGCGGAAACCAACACCCATTACACTCAAAGCATACGATGGGTTCCCCTTAGGCCCCATAGGACTTTTTCAGGACGTTCCAATAGAGCTTGATGGAAAGACAATTCTCATAGATATAGAGGTCCTGGATGCCTAGTTGGATTACAATATCTTGCTTGGTTGTAGCTACATGTATGCGATGATATTCCCCCATGATGGGAAAATTGTTACGATATATCAAATCACATACTACAAGAAAATGACGTCAACCACCCTTGATGGTGTTTTACCTTTCATAGGATCCAACATAGAGACAATCACATATTTTATTGAAGCATGTCTACAGATGTTTAAGGCATCATCACTCCTTGGCACATACCTTGGCGACCCACCTTTAATTGAGCCCCCCTAGCAGCCCCGGTGTGTATGATGAGTTTTCAAACACACATTAGCCTTAAGAACTAGTTTGAGACACCACCAATGTTGTGATTACTGACTCAACATTCCTATCATATGCTATCACTCAAACACATTTCTTATACCCCCACCTGGTTTTGTCTCACACCAAGTCATGGAAACACTAACATTGCCAAATATGGCTTTCATGATATCTGTCTAGGATTTAAACCCACATACCATGTCAGAAAACTTAGATATTACCTCGACATGCATCATTCCTGTAGCTAACCCTCAAGAAGCCACCCCAAAATGAACTACATTTGCATCAAAACTAGAAAGTGCCAACAAAAGGGACAAGCAGAAAGGAAATAAGGTGGAAGAATCAATCACATCCTCATCCAAGGTAACACCACCCTATGCATTATGTGAAGTATAGGGTACCCTACAAACTTGTGCCTGAAATTAGAGGAGTTAAAATATCTTCATCATGCCCCAAAAATCTCAATAGCCCCACTTCCACCTTTAGGAGAAAAGGCCACACCAACACGTAATAAGGCATTACGCACCAACCATGCATGTGTTATATGTGTAGAGGTCAGACATTACACACATCATTGTCCTAAAATACCTTGTTATTGAGATGCATTGGGAGACCTTTCTCAAGGCAATACTATGACACCATCACGTCTCACTGTACCAATGGTAGATGATGGATCCAAAATCATTTATTGTGTATTTGGGGAAGAAGGTTTGTTCCTTGTTCATCCATGCACCCATTTTCATTCTACCTCTCACCCACTGTAAATATCCAAAAGGATGGTAATATTCCTAAGACAATATTTCCAAAATGTTCCCACTATTGTGCTCTATGTGACAAACTAGGCCACTTGATTAATTAATGTCGAGAATTGGGTAAACTTAGATATGTTTTCTCTTGTTGGTCCATATTCCTTGAGCTACCTGCTTAAAATAGTCTAGATGCATGTGCAATCATTGTCACATTTTTTCCCAATTTAATCATACATTGAACTATCAATACCTCCCACAATTTTGAGCAGCAAGAGTAGCCTTGTGTCAAACTGACATCAAGGTTACAACTGCTCCCATCACCGATGCTACGATCCAAAGGTGGATAACACCCTTAAATTCCCCACCTTATGATATCAACCATGCATCATCATCATGAACTACAAGAAATGTTTATATGCACACCATTTATTACACTGGTACAAATCTTGCATTATGTATAGTTCACTCGTGCAACATTTGTACCAACTACTTTCATATCTCAAAGACATGTCCTATGTTACAAACATTTGGACAACTTAGAATATGACACCACCTAGTTCAAAAAATCCCTTAACACCATTCTCCCATAGAGGAATATGCCTTTGCTCCTAGGATGCCACCATTATCTCGGGAACCTTCTCCCACTCATCATCAAGATACCATCATGGAAATTCTCCCACCCCCTGAAGCTGATGATGCGCAACACCACATACAATTCATTTCCTCAACCATAGGAACCATGATTCGTGTCATCTGCTCAACATTTCTTGGTGTCGAGACTGCTTCACCCACTGCAAAGGTGTTACCATCACTAGATGTGTAGACCCATGCAATCTGCACAATGTGAACATCATTAGGTTCTATGACAGCAACCACTGACTCATTCTCTAGTTTTTCAACTAGCATCGCTAGCTCTTAATCCTATCCTCACAACCTCCTTCAACCTACATCACCATTAGACCATCCTTTCCACTTAGATGAAGGTATTCTAGAGGCCATGATGGAACCAGAGTGTCCTTGGCATTCCATGAATCATCATTCTTTATTTTTACCCAAGAAATAATTCTCACTTATTGATGTACCAAGCCACAATATTTTCACAATAGAAAATAAGGAAATCTTCCTACCACCAAGATAGCTAGATTGGTTCAAAAATCCCATTCCTGTAGCAGACGCAATTAATGAAGGGAATACATCTAATATCTCACTTATAGTGAAGGTAGATATTTCGACCAAGCATGACATAGTTGAGGAAATCTTGTCAGGGGCATCATGCTCCTAAGATGATGTAGCCTCATACAAAGCCCTCTTTCAAGAACATATGGACATATTTTCATGGCCTTACTTGGAAATGCTAGGAATTAGTCCTACAATCTTGGAGCACAACATAGACACATGGCCTAATTCCTACCCTATCAAGAAAAAGTGACATCAGCTCCACCCATCTAAAGTAGAAGTAATTAAACAAGAAACAAACAAGCTCCATAAAGTTGGTTCATCTACCCTATCACTTACACATCTTAGGTTTCTAACCCTAAACCTGTCATGAAGAAATAGGGCACCATTCAAGTTTGTATCGGCTTCATAGATTCGAACAAGGAATGTCACAAAGACAATTATCCTACACCCTTCCTCGATCAAGTAATTGATGCATGTGATGGTCACAAACCTTCTCCTTCATGGATGGCTTCTCAGGGTATAACCATATTCAGACACAACACACCGATCAATACAAAATGGTCTTACTACCCCATGGGGCACATTCTCTTATCCATTAATGCCCTTTGGCCTTAAAAATATTGGTTACACCTTCCAATGAGCCATGAGTTACATCTTCCATGACTTGGCTCATCTTATACTAGCCTATTTGGATTACCATATAATGCAATCCAAAAAGTGCTCAGACCATTTGAAAGATCTCTTCCTAGGTTTTTAGAGATGTTAGCAATATTACCTACACTTGAACCCTCTCAAGTGTGTCTTTTGCATGAATGTGGGATGACTATTGGGATTAATTGTTTTCCTAGAAAGGAATTAGAGTTAACCCTCTAAAGGTCCAAACCATCCGAGAAATCTCACCTCCAAATCCTACAAGGTAAGGCCATCTTATTAATGCTACTTTGTCCCTGATTATGCTACATGTGTGCATGGTTTTTTTCACATTCTTCTCCAAGACTTTCTCTTCCACTGGGAACATGCCCAAAAATCATTCAAGGTCTTGAAAGATACATTATCTCAGGAACCACTGATTATCCATCCTGACCATACCAATTGTTATACCCTCTACTTATCAACATCAGAAGTATCCATTCCATGGGTAATATTCCAAGAAGGAATAGATAATAGAGAACATGACATATAGTACATAAGAAAAAACCTCTTCGAGCTTGCTTTAAAGTATGAGGCTGCATAAAACCCTAGCCCTTGTCAACTTAGTAGAAAATCTTTGACACCATATCATCTTGCGGACCACAACCATAATAACCAACATTATCTCCATGACATATTTTCTGACTCGTCATATGATGAACCATAAGTATGCCTAATGGGTAGTTATTTTGCAAGAGTTTGACTTCTATTTTTCTCCCCTTAAAAGCAAGAAATCTCTTATCATTGCAAAACTCATCGTAGATCTCCCAATATAGTCCCAATGGTCTCCCTAATGAACAATTTTTTATCATAACTATAGATGACCCCTGGTATGACAACATCCTTCTCTTTCCTCAAACTCAGAAGTTTAATCCACAACTCACTTATAATTATCAAAGGCACATTCACCACCAATCCCCCCATTACCTTCTTATGGGGAACATCCTCTACCATTGTGGCATCGACACCATTCTTCATTGATGCCTTACCTTTGATCAAGCTAAGTAAGTGTTAAACAACTACCAAAATAAAGCATGTGGCCGCCACCTATTTGGAATGGCCTCTACCCAAAGAATCCTCCGCGCCACTTATTTTTGGCCCACCTTGTTTCATGTTTGTATTCAAGCTATCAAACATGTGAATGTTGCCAATGATACGCTCAGAAGGCACAAACTTCACTAGCTCACCTTCACCCAGTCATCATCACAGGCACCTTCTGCAAATGGGCCATACACTTCATGACCTGCAACCCTCAATCTCAAGGCAACCATAAGTACATTGTGGTGGACATCGACTACTTTACGAAATGGGCAGAAGCCATTCCCACCTAAAATATACTGCAAAAGTTTTTGCACGATTTTTATTCAACTAGGTAATCACATGGTTTTGTGTTCCCAAGGAGTTCATCTCGAATCACGGAAAGCACATTGAGAAGGAGACATTTCAAGAATTATCCCAACACCTTTGTCTTTGACATGATTTTCCTTCCCCATACTACCCCTAGTCTAACAACCAAGTAGAATTCATCAACAAATTCCTTAAACAATGTTGCAGTGTACAGTGAACAATTGCAAAACCAATTGGCATCACATGGTTTTTTCATCCCTATGGATATACCATAGAACAGTAAAGGATTCCATAGGTTTCACATCTTTCCAATTAGTATATGGGGTTGAAGTCATCCTCCCCATTGAGTGGGAGATCCATATTTTATGCTCATCCATCAAACTCCTTTAGATACCACACCTTTAGATTAGAGGCTAGTACAACTAGAACACATCGACAAAAGTCAATGAGAATCTCTCTAGCATAACGAAGCCCACAAAAAGAGGACAAAATCCTCCTTCGATTGTAATGTCACCCCTCATTCATTCACAGAGGGGGATTTAGTCCTTCGCTACAATGTTGCCTATGAAGCTTTAGGACTAGGGAAGTTAGAAACTTTATGTAAAGGACCATACATATTTAAACAATGCCTCCTTAAGGGAGTATACATGTTAACAGAACCTGAGGGAACTTGCATTAAAGACCCTTTCAATGGGCTCTACCTAAAAAAATTCTATCCACAACACTTAATTCAACCCTAGAATGTAAATGTATGCACAATGAATTATTTTTTATGATGATCACCTCATCATGGATGTACACTAAAACCATACTCTCATCATTGGTTCAAAGATGGATCATTCACCAACTTATCATGATGGGTTTGCTAATGGTGCTTCTCGATGATAAAAAAATCTCACTATTGTAGCCTAGGCCATATACATTCTTCACCTGACACCCTTCCACCAGAATGGGCTTTGCATCGGTTCATCCACCAATGATCAAGCCGAATATGATGTCATCATAGGCCTCTTGGCCAATGCCTCCCACCTTGGTATCAGTCACCTACATGTGTTTCTTGAAACCCAACTGCTTGTATCGTAGTCGGACAAAACCTTTAGGGTATGTGACCATT
The DNA here is from genome assembly GCA_000404065.3 of Pinus taeda. NCBI lineage: Eukaryota > Viridiplantae > Streptophyta > Pinopsida > Pinales > Pinaceae > Pinus > Pinus taeda. The sequence goes on along the minus strand of APFE031263651.1, from coordinate 99,023 downwards.
TCCTTTTTCATAAATATTTGCATGCACAAAGGTTAGCTCATGCTTTTGATCATATCAAATTTTCACATATACCAATAAATCAAAGTCATATAGTCGAGCACATAACTAATCAAATCCTAGACTGGCATTAATCACATATACATCACATGTATGAAAATCATATCACATAAACACATCATGACAACCAAAAAAAATTTAAACTCATATGTATATATATATATCTATATCTATATATATATATATTATATATATTATATTATATATAATATATATAATATATATAGATATATATAGATATATAGATATATATCATCATCATCATCAAATACTATATACAAATATACATCCACTGGCCCATGCCAGAAAACATAAGTCATCAACAGGGGAGCATCCTAATAATGAGTGATTCCCATGGTACATACAAAAAAATACATCTAGGTCTAGGGCCCAACATGCCCATCACCACATGCACCTCCTGGATGAGGCTCTCTCGCCTCACTTGGTGTCAGAACCAAGATCGGTTGAGTAGTAAGCGCATCCACTGCAAGCTAATAGAGGAAAAGGCACCTCTCCCTATCTCGTGACATCGTCCTCTTAACCGTATCATCTTCCAACATCACACAGCCAACATCATGGTACCTTCCATTCCATTTCAACAACATCCTCATTTTCGGCCCGTTTCACTTTTCAGAGTACCCATTAGGTATGTCTTTCTGTGTTTTTTGATTCATCTTATCTAGCACATTTCAATTCACACATGATTTCATCAAGATTTTTTGAGTTGGGGTATTAGTCATTGAGTTTGATATTTCCTTGTAGTTTATCAGTAAGATCATTCCCCCTAGTGACAACCGATATTTAAGGTATCATTATCCACTGAGCATGATAGGCTTCCTTGAAATCTTTGCATATCCTAACACCATTTCTCTAAAATAAACCACGGGGTCCATCATCGCAACCACATTTACCACCACCTTCCACTTGCACATGGTGAATGTCCACGTCAGTCAATAGAACATCCCTTACATGGATCACCTCATTTTATAGTTCACCTTAAACTATTGGGATTCATGACAATTCCCATGGCCTAGGAGCCATCTCATACACATGTCTTAAATATCAACCTCATTCTCCCCTTCTTTACTCATTACTTACCAACCCTGCTCCTGGGCCACCATATTTCTTCATTTTTAGATTGAATTGAGTGCACACCCACATTCTACATTTTTCCTATCATCCCTCCACTTGGAAATAGCCCCTGCCCTCAGCAAAAAAACATCCTCACCATTATGCAGACTACCATTTTCTTGGGTCACCCATCTCCATGTTTGTATATATCAAGCCAATTTTACATTCTTTTGGAAAGTGTACAAAGATCATTTAAGGAAAAGGATCACCACCCATATTTTGTTTTAGTTACCTAGCAACAGTCCCTAGTCACTCTTGGTTGGATCTTTTTTTTGTCACCACACTATGACCCATATTCATTCATTATCTACCATGACACTCATAACATACTCATACCCACCCTATATGTCCTACCAAATCCAGGGGCATTTCCCCTAGAAAAAATGTTTTCACTGCTGCTACTCACATTACAGCTCCACCCTTTTCCAATTTCATGTATCCACTCATGTTTTCAACTCTTGTTATTATGCCTTTATGACACATTGTTGTCGTAGTGGGTCCTAACCCAAGTTCAAAGTTAGTTGCACCAAACAAATCCTTACACTACTAGCCCTTTCATCATCAGTCTACGGAGTGCACACTGAAGTCTCACCAAAAGCAATATGGGGGGATGTTGGAACCAAGTTTCCGCACCAAGAGACGAGAGATGTTGTTTTATGCCCTAAAGCTACCACCGCGCAGATCGATAAGCCTTTATGGCTTAATGATATAACTCCCTTTAATCAGCCTCTAAACCTCCTCAAAGGTTTACGACGGTCTTTCACGGACCTTGAACAGACTAATAATCTACTTGCACACATCAAATATTACTTATAACCCATTAATTACTCAGATCAGCTTAAGTGTTCGATAACTTCAAGATACAACAAGATAATCTTTGCATAAACAATTAACAATTATTGTGTTCCTATAACAATATAAGTCATGTAAAGTCACGCATCAATACATCATTATTTCATAAACCCATTATAAAATAAAGCGAATTCATATAAACAAAATTAAAGAGATAAACACAAGTATTTTTGTAACAATATCTTTTTATTAATATTCAATTCAGGTTAAAGACTCAAGACTTCCCTATGCACTTAGCTATATGGGTCCATGCACTCAGCTGTAGACTCTACTCTAGGCCTTTGCACACACACTTGGAGAGCCTTTCTTCCTACTCTTCTTCGCTAACACTTTATACTTCTCCCATAGACCAAAATTCATTTCTTTCCTTAGACATCCTAAGACACACCTATTTATACAATCCCATGGTTTGCAGACCACGGGTAGATCTTAAAAATCCAACTCAACTTACATAAAACAAGTGTAAAACCCTTTATGACTCTTTAATTATCTACGCACATTGCAACCACAACTTGCAGAGACTTTACATCTTTATAGAAAAAACTTGGGCTTTTGCCCCAAAATTGACCCTAGGGGATCCCATCCCAACAGGCCCCCAACATAAAGATCATTACTCACCCTCGAGTCACTTAGCTGCGGCAGAGATATTACTATGAAGATCCCCCACTTCCACTCATGCCACTGCTACCTCAGTCGCGCTCTGCATGGTTGCCTACTTGATTTGTTCCATAAGATACTCTATGACTAGTCCTGCACTATCCTACTGGATTTTCTACTGCATACTCTGCAAGTTCGCCAATTTCTCGTGAATGTTAGTGGAGACGATGTAGGCCCCATCCAACCAAGGCCCCAATCTGGCCTTTAGGACTACCTATTTCTTCTTTGTTGTTGTCACCTATATAAGTAGCTTCTTCGCCTCTTGCAACTTAGCAAGGCATTGTGCAGTAGAAACAATGCACATCATTGCCCTTACTTCATCATATTGTGTCTGGAGCTTGCACACTTCTGTATTCAAGAGCTACAAGGTGGGGTCTTCCTGTAGAGCCATGACTACCTCCATTGCTTTCTCAAAAAATGCAGTGCAATCTACCACTGTGACATCCACTATCATGACTCCATCCTTCACAGTGGCTTCACATTGTTCCCTAACCTCTAACAAAGTTGAAGGTTGTGACTTCAACTCCAGTTCTGTTATCTTCAGGTTTAGCTCGAACTAAACTCTGGCCACTTCCATCTTGGTGTCACGCACACCTACAATTACCTTTCTAATCTTCGCCTCCAACAACACTTCCTCTGGTATATGTAGTTCAGGGACTATTCAGTGGGCTTCTGCCACCGTGGTTGCAAGATGAGCATGTTGCACCTGATTTTTCTTTTGTGCCTCCAGCGCCTTGGACTTCTCAACAAACATCTATTCGTTGTTCACTCTATACTCACTGATGAGGCTGAGCACACGCTTCTCCCAATCTCTAAACTCTGCTAGGACCCCTAACTACAACATGTGCAGGTCTCATTGGGGAGCATGGCCAGGTTGAGGCAGATGTTCCTTAAAGAACTCACTGTGGCCTTGTCAGTGGCTGCCTCTGTACTCAAAGAGCCATCTAACAGTGCAGCTACCTAGAGATCTAGTGATCAAACCATCTATGTTGCTTGAGTGGTCCTAGATGCCAAACTTGTTGATGTAGTGTTGATCTACCCTGATCCTACCTAGATCTTATTCATCTGAATTTGTAGCTCACACAGACCCTTTTGAATGGTGCTCAGCATCTGTTGTTGTTGCTACCCAAACTGTTGCAGTAGTCTATTGTAGTATCTTGTACCTTGTCACCTATCTCATCAAGGTCTCCATTTGTCAGAGTAATTGGGTCTAGCGATGGCTTAGTCACTTTTGATTTCTTCTTTCCTTTCCTTGTTATCTATATCTTTTGACCCAAAAGGGAGTGCTTTGCTCCTCCTAACAATTGCCGCCCTATTTTGACTGCTCCTCCTCCTCTATTTGGAGCAATGGAGACTTTTCATTGTGCTCAGAGTCGTGCTCTTCTTCTTTGGCCTACTGCTTCACAGTGTGTTCCGCTTCCACCCGGGCCTTCTCCTTGGCCTCTTTTTTCTACTTATCAGCCAACTTCTAGACCTTCTACTTGGCTGCTTCTTTCTTTTTCTTCTCTGCAGACTGGCTAGTACCTGCAGCCAGATCGGATGGAGAGTGCCACTTTGTCGGCCATCACTTGGCAACTTCCTCAATAGCACCATTTGTAGTGAGGTAAGGCAAGTGTAACCATTTTTATCGTGGACCCTTCTGCGCTTGGATGTATACACTGTGGAAGTCAGCTTTAAACTCTGCATACCCTCACAGCTGCTCAAACATAGTTGGGGACAATCATGGCTTCTAGTTAATGGCCATGTAAATTCTCACCTCCATCAGTACACAAAAGACTTTGGTCTTTGTGACGCATGTGGAATTTTTTGTTGCCCACAAGGAGGAAAACTGTGCAGACTTTGACAAATCCTTATCCACAGGAGGAAACTCACTATCCTCCAGCAGATCCAAAGGGATGAGCACAATGGAGAGAAACAACCACGAATAGTGGAATGTTTTACTCTCATCCCACATCTCTCGATATTTCGCGAGGAACTCACTACAAAGGTAGCACACCCAGTTCAACTATATGCCCTCCGCACACTGGGCAGCCAAAGAAACCACTGGTGTTGGAACCTTGTCTGTGCAACATTTTCTCATAACTTTGCCTACAAGGATCTAAGTGGAAATATTAACCATAGGGTCAGTGATTGAGGTTATAGAGCACCTGCACAGATTCTTCTCAAGATTGAATTTATCCTTGATTTTCATTGTGAGGTCATGCTCGCTCATCTTTCCGGCAAACTCCTTAGCCAAATTCAACCTTGAGTGAGGAAACAACGTGATCTGATGTATCAACATATCAATGATGGGAATTGGTACGCTCAACCACAAACAACCGTCATGCACCAGGGTTGGCAACTTCTTTATCACAATTATGTTGATGTTGGAGTAGTGGTAGTGGGGCACCCATAACAGGTTTAGCAACCCTGTCTAATTCACTCTATGAATCCACTCCGTAGGCTCCAGTGTGGTGACCCCTGATTCTTGGTAGAACACCCTCTTCATGTAGTTTTTTGTTGCCAAGTGGGGGAACCTCTCATGGTCCGCCATCTCCCAATCTTCTAGCTTGAGATGGGAATCCGCGCCAAGTGTGGACCTTCAAAAGTGATGTTCTCTGGTAGCAGGCATGTATTGAAGAGGAATTTTCCTACATCTAGGTCCTTAGGGACCTTCACCTTTCCCTTGCATGGAGGGAGATAATTCGGCAACTTGGATATTGGATCCACCCCATCAATGTCTATGTCCTCCGTGCCCTCTTCAGCCTTGAAATCCACCACTTTCCCCTTCTCTTTTGCGCTTGATTCATCTTTCTTTTGGGCCTAGGTAGCTGCATGCTTCGTTGGTGACTCATGCACCAGCATGGGCTTCTTCTACTTGTCCTTCTTGGGTTTGGGGACTTTGTTAGAAAATTATATATTACGGAGCATTGGAAAACATAGAATATTGCAAAAATATAAACACATAAAATGCATAAAACAAGAGAGACATAGATATACATGGTTCACTCAGTATGAGCTACGTCCATCCCGAATAGCCAGTCCCTCCTTTCTATTATCCAGCAAAATGAAGAGACACAACCTGTAGCAGATCTGCTGTAATATCCTCTGTTTTCTCTCACAATCTCACCTCTATGTTTCTTGCTCGGAGAATACACATCTATTACACAACCTCAATACAATGGCCTCATACATAGAGAGGGGTTGCCTTCTAGGGAGAAAAACCATAAACTAAACATAAGTTCTACCATCAGATCATTCGCCTAATGAACTGCCCATATTGACTAGAAATTACTATACTTTTACAAGGCAATTTTACATCTGTTTTTAGCTTCGGGGCCGCTGCCCTTGAAACCCCTACTAGGGGACCGCTGGCCCGCAAACCCCCCAGCCGGGGGAGATCGGTCCCCCCCAAACCCCCGCGAGGGCGACAAGTCCCCCCTGCACCCCCCCGGGTGGAGGGGTGTACAAACTTCCTGGGGTTACATCCGGCTGAAACAAAGACCTCTGAACAATCATGCTCCACACCCAATAGACTTCTCACTCCACATAGGCTTCGGCATAGGTGAACTTAGCATCATAGGCACTGCAGCTCGAGTCTCCATGCTCATCACCTATGGAGCAACTCCCTCAGAGGTGACAGTGCCTCTAGTACTAGCAGTTTCTCCTGGTCTAGACATCATACTGAGGATAAACTGCTAGGTTTCCTCGGGTAACTTATCAAATATAGAACTAGCGACCAAATCAGCCTAAACCTGAGGATTCAGAAACAACCAACAGCTAAGCACTAAAATTATAAGGATGCAAAGTGTTTTTTGTTGGATGGCCACATGTAATTTATAGGCGAATTCAAATTCAAATTCGATCGTTCCCCCAAAAATCTGTTCATAAATGTTGAATTACTGGCAAATTTCCAAATATTTCACTCTTAAATTCATCCTTAATTGCCTCAAATGTCGCCCCCCACTCCTCTTAACCATATCCTAGCAGCAAATGATGAACAATGACTGTAACGGTTACTTTCTAGCTACATTGTGTGGTCTCTCCCCCTATGGTGCATCTCCCTTCGTGCTTCTTCTGGTACTGTGACAACATTCGTTTTTGCGCAGACCCCCTGTCGTGTAGTTCTATCAACTGGGAAATGTAATTTATAGTCCCGCACCTCCTTGCAACTACTTGGAGCACTAGGACTATGCTACCATCATGTAGTCATTGGGCTGGATCCCTGGTGTATGGCTTCAATCGACTTCTATTTACCCTTCCTGGAAATGGGTCTCCGTTCAACTTCATGAGATGAACTGCTGCACCATCTGTAATCTATTTGATAACATATCAACCCAACCAGTGCATGTAAAATTTTCTTGGAAACTTATCAAACTTACTGTCATATAATAAAACCAAATCATTTACCTTGAAGGTGCACTGTTTGATGTGCTGATCTTGCCAAGTTTTTTCATGTCCTTTCTGAACCTACTGATGGAATCCAGCCAAAAACCTATCTTCCTCGAGCTCTGTTAGCTGTGCGAGCCTTTCTTCTAAGGCTCCATGGTCTACCATTTCTATGAAGGCCACTATGCGTAGACTAAGTACAATGTATTTCATAGGAATTACATCTTCTACACCATAGACCAACTGAAAAGGTGTCTGACCAATAAGATTTTTACAAGTAGTTCTGTAGGCCCATAACGCTGATGGGACACACACATCCCAATCATTCCACTGTGTGTTGCAAACCTTTGTTAGTGCATTATCCATTATCTTATTAAAAGCCTCAACCATGCCATTAGCTTGAGTATGGTATGGCACACTCTTCGGATGGTAAACCTGGAACTCTTCTCTCAGCATGCTGATTGTTTCATTGAGAAAATGTGTATCGTGATCACTCATCAAGACCTTCGAGAAAGCAAATCTGGTCAACACATATTCAAGCAATAATTTCATTGTTTTTGCCCCTGTACATTCCTTCACAAGTTGTGCTTCCACTCATTTGGTCAAATATTCGGTCGCAGTGATGATATACCACACACCTATTTTCTTGCCTAGAGGTTGAATCGGTCCTACAAACTCAATTGCCCACTTCTCAAATGGTTGTAGTGACACATATGGATTCAAAGGAAGCTCATCCCTTCACAATGGCCCACCCATCCTCTGACATGTGTTGCATGCCCTACAATATGCTTTATAATCCTTATGCAGCGTCTACCACCACAACCCAGTGCACAAAATCTTTTGTGTTCTTTCTTTTCCTGCATAATGTCCTCCCGTAGCTCCTCCATGAGCTTCAGCAAGGATAATGTTTCTTTCAAAGTTGGGCACATAGCATTGAAGTATTTCATCCGATCCCATTTTATATAAATGGTTTGCAATTACAGAAAAGTTTATCGCGTGCACCACCAATTCTTTCTTTTGTTGACTAGTGTATCCCTTTGGAGTCGTCGCTGTCGTCAGAAAGTGGATAATGTTCGCAAAGTGATTATTTTCTATGCGCACCATGAAGAGCTATATGTCAGGTAGCCCTTCCTCCAAGTTGGTAGGCTCCTCTTCTGTTTTAATGCGTGACAGATGCTCTGGTCGTGCATTCAACCTTCCTAGCTTCACAATCACCTCGAAATCATACTCCTGAAACAACAGCAAGAATTTGCATATTTCCACCCCAACATAGGCTTATTGACTAAATATTTCAATGCAGAATGGTCTGTGTACATCTTAAAATGTCTGCCTAGTAGGTAACGTCTAAAATTTTGCAACACCTACACCATAGCCAAGCCTTCACGCTCTGTCGTCAAATAATTCTTTTAAGCCTTAGACAACTTCCTTCTCGCAAACGCTATAGGGTGATCTAGTTCTCCCTCACTAGCCTGTGTCAGCACTGCTCCTAGTGGAATACATGAGGCATCTAAATGCACATTGATGAGCGCCATCATTGAGTAATTATATGGGCCTTAATTCACCTCCTAGCTTAGTCAAACCAACTATTCTTGCAACTTATTGCATAATTTTGATTATATTTTGTTTATGATATGACTTAGAGTTGGATATTTTTCTTTATGGTCTAATGTACAATTAATGCAGGAATAAAGGATAAAATCAAGGAACTGTGTCAAAGACCTTGTTAAAATCTCGAATGGGACAAGGGAGAGGAATTACAGGAGGTAAATCCTCCTCATTTACTACCCCTCCATTCGAATATTCCTCCATCAGCTCAGAGTAAAAACAACCTCCCTACTAGAAGGCAGCCAAGCAAGTGAAAGTGAAAACATCCATTAGTACTAGAAGGTAACCAAGCAAGTGAAAGTGAAAGTACGAGTTTATCTTGAGTTGGGATCCAAGCCTCACTACTTGAAGGTAGCCAAGCTAGTGAAAGTGAAAGCACGAGTTTATCATTGAGTTGGGAGCTAAGCCTCCCTAATTTGAAGGAAGTCGTTCGACGCTTCAGATGTATAAGTGGAGAGGCTTAGGACCTCAGTAGGATTCAATTTTTATTCAGATTTTTGTTGTAAAACTCTACTATGTTTTCGAGCTACATGACTTGTGACAGTTTTTTATGTAATCCATGGTTTTTATAATGAATATGAGTTTTGTTCTAAGCCATGACTAAGTTAAATCAGAGGGCTGAAGCTCTTGGGTTAGGGCCCAACCCTAGCAGCCAAAGATCCTCTTTATTTGTACCATTATGCTAGTATAGATTTCTGTTTTACTATCCATTTGCTTAAGTAGCTGCATTTCCATTACAACAGTACTACATAGATTCATGGTTTAATCATTCATTTGCTTAATGGTTTAATTTTCAATTGCTTAAGTATCTGCATTCCCATTTACTGTAGTGTAGAGAAGATCGGTTCTATTTTGGTTTGCTTTCATTTGTTCTTTCATTTAGTTAGCAAGTTAGCAAAGAAAAAGATCCATAAGGTTGTCATAGGTGTTTTAGTTGTCGCATGAATTTTGTTGGTTCAATTCAGCACTTGGTTCATTTCATCATCATCATCTTCCATCACTCTCTTCCTAAGATCTCACTCATATGCCCACTCTCCTTCAACACGAAATGTTTAGGCGGAAGCTAACAAATTACATCTTAATCTGATTATACCCGTAGATTACCATTCACAGCAAAGCCTGATTAACCATCGTTTGATTCATTTCAACATTTGACTTTATGCACTTTAAATCCCCACTGTCGATTTTCCTCGACTGATCCGACAACTGTTGCTTTCCTGCTTGCTAACTAGCTTGGCCAATCTCCACCATTGATCAACCCCACCTAATCCAATGGCTATGGCACAATATCGCGCAGATTCTTGCACGACCATTATCTAGATGAGAATGCATGAGGAAAGTTGTTTTCTTGTGCTACGTGTCACCAAGTTAGGCTAATCGCACAAAATTTCAGAATACAGCTTACAGCTTTGAGGGCAGGCGAGAAACTGCTTACTGCCTTCGAGACCCACTCCATCGTTTACACACGTCTCATTTTCCCATGATACAATCTATGTTGTTCATATACAGATTAATCCCATCCGTCCATCTCTTGACTTAATCTCCATGATAAGATCTCAACCATTCATCTCATGTTAACCCCATTCATCCATCTATTCACTAAATCAGTCATTGTAAGATCTTCGCCATTCATCTGCTTCGTTACCCTATTCATCCATCTATTCACTTAAGCCCTTGTTACAATACCTTTGTCGTCCATCTTCTGTTCATTGATTGATCCAATGGTCCCTATGCATTATTGCATCCTTACATCCTCCTTCCACCAATTTCAATCTCCGGCTGCTCTTCCGGTTGAAAACAGATTCATTTTAGTTCTTTTCTTACATCTTAGTCTAGTTTTGATGCTCTTTGCTTATGTAGCTTAGCTAGCAGCATTAGGTTAGTGTTGGTTTAGAAATTTCGTTTAGCATAACTATTTAATTGGTTAGTTAGGGTTTGGTGTGATTTAGCATTACATGTTGTTTTCTTCGTTCCTGTAGTAGAGTAACTCTCCCTTAGAATAGATTTTCTCTTCTTCCATAAAAATCAAGCTTATTCTAACTCTATAGAAGTATGGCTTGGAACCCCTGGGGTCTCTTGCTAGATGAAAAGTGACAATAGGAAGGAACTTCACTTCTACTTATGGATATAGCACTGTCACCTCCAAGTTTGTATGAACCCCAGGTTGATAAGTAAAGCTAGTAGCCCTCGGAGTTGCAACATTCTTGTGCTCATCACTTTTTCACGTCGTTTCCAGGGAGGTGTCAAAGTAGAATATGATTACTGCTTTCTTCTATTTCTAGTCTTCAATTTGCTTCCATTAGTTTATTTCTGCAAAAGTAATCTAGTGTCTTGGTTTCTTTCATTTTTCATTATCTTCTTTCCTTTCAATCAACAAGTAGTATTTTTGTTAGTGGTTCTCATTCAATCAACAATTTCATTCTGCAAGTACTTTTCTTTCTATCAATAGTTTTTCATTCAATCAACAATTTCATTCTACAAGTAATTTTCTTTCTATTAGTAGTTTTCATTCAATCAGCGATTTCATTTCTGCAAAGTAATTTCTAGCTTTAACAAAATCTTACAAAAACCAACCCAAAACGTTTCCTTTCATGCCTCATAGGAATAGGGACAGTTTAGGGAAATTCTTGTCAAATACCCCCACTGCATCCAACAATCAACTTTCTCTCTTCTTCGGTGACTGTGAACTGGAAGAACCTTTAGGGTGAGCAACCTAACATATTTGAAGAACCTACAGGGCAAGAAGAAGAGGAAGAACCCATTCCTACTAAACCAATGGCTGAGAACCAAAATGAAAGACGAAATAGAGAGATAATTGAGGGTGCCTTCCCCATCAGGAAAACCAATGGGGACACTAAGATGAAGAATATAAGCCCCTCTGCTCCATGTCATTTCCATGGCTTGACCACAGAGGACCCTGACACTTTCCTATTTGAGTTTTATGTTATATGCCGAACCTATGACTATACAGATCATGAGAAAAAGTTAAAACTGTTTCCATCTACCCTCAAGAATGCAACATTGCACTGGTTCATGGGTTTACCTGGGGATAGCATCACAACATGGGCTCAGATGCAACAAGATTTTAACAAAAAATATAGGGACTACTATAGGTCAAAGGATACTAAAGAAGATATTTTTAGGATGACCACGGGCCAAGATGAATCCTTAGAAGTCTATGCAGAAAGATTCCAACTCGATTACAAAAGGACTAGATGCACACTTGACCCCGAGTCACTAAACCTGGTCCTACTTAGAGGAGTAAGGGAGGATATTCTAGATACCTTAAATTTTTTAGTAGGAGGAGATATCTACCAATTACCCTATGAGGATATGAAGACTATCTTTAGAAACTGTTCTAGGGTAACCAAGAAAAAGGGTAGGAGTAGTCAGCCTATGGGCAATACATCATCTTCCAACTCATCCATCAAGGGTGAAATTGGAAATATGCTGGAAGATTTCAAAAATGAGATGTTGCAAATCCTTGGCTTGCAATTGGACACCATGAACATCAAAAGGAAGCAAGAGGAAGCAGAGGGAGCCTTGGCCATCTTTTGTCATAGATGCACTAGGTGACACCCTAGGAATGAATGTCCCTTGAATTGTATTGAGATTTGCTTAGTCTGTGAAGAAAACCACTCCACAGACAAGTTCCCTTCTTTAACTGGACTTAAAGTTGTATATCGAGGAGCTAAAAGGGTTACTGAGCAACTTTTCTACATGAACCAAAGGAGACCTCCTAGGCTTAGACCTTACCAGCATGGTATGCAAGGGTTATCCCATGCATATTACAAACCCAACCAAACCATAGCTATACCTTCTTGGGGACCCCCTGCTCATCCTTCCTGGTCTACACCCCCTCCTTGGTCCTATACATCTCAGTATCAGTCCCAGCCAGCCAAACTTTTATTTCAACCTTACATTCAACCACAACCTTAGTGGAGTACCCCACTCCAGGGGTGGAGGCCCCAACTCAAAAATGTTCTAGCCCTAATTCCTCCACCACCTACCCAACCACAACTCCTACACTCTGCTCCACCTAAGAAACCCTAGATGCCTACCCAGCTAAATCCGAACCCAAACAATAGGCAGGCTCAACAAGCATACAATGGAGAGACATCATACTCAACTTATGTTATAGAAATCCAGGAGATCAACCTAAGGTTTGGGAGAATTCTCCTTGATAACCAACCTCCCTCTCCACATAGGGAGGTTGAGGAAGAAAGAGAGGAAAGAAACCTTAAAGTAAATCCACCCTTTCCTGAGAGACTATCCCAACCACTCCAGCCTACCCCAAAAGAAACTAAACTTCTAGGAGATTTGAAAAATCTATGTGTAAAGATCCCCCTTCTCTAGGCAATCAAAGATGTTCCCATTTACAATAAGCTAATTAAGGAGAAGTTATTTAAGCATTCAGGAAGAAGAAAAATGGATGCCCCTACCATTAATGTCATTGGGCAACTGTCTGACTTAATGTTGGGGTAGGCAATATGTCCAAAATATTTAGACCCTGGAAGCCCTGTAGTAGATGTGCACATCATTGGCACCATTGTCCCACACACTCTAATTGATCTTGGGCCTGCCATTAATGTGATGACCAAGGACACCATGCTCAAGATCAACCTCCAAGGGTCATTAAGGAAGACCATAACAATGCTGCAACTTGCGAACCATTCCACAGTCACCCTTGAGGGAATTGTGGAGGATGTGATGGTCTCCACTGATTCCTGGGAGTACCCTACAGATTTCCTAGTTCTCCAGCCTAAGGCTAAGCTTATTGGTTACCCTCTCATCCTTGGGAGGCCATGTTTGGCCACAAATGACGCTTACATTAGTTGCAGAGCTGGGAATATGACCATCAAGAATGGGCATATGTCTAAATAGTTAGTCCTATACCCTCCCGCTCAACCTTCTCTAGAGCATGATTTACCTTTATGGCTGTAGGAGGAGGAAGAAGATGAGGTTTATTCTTCCCAACTTTATTCTTTGGAAGCAACCATAGGAGGAGGACAACAAGATGAGGATGCCTTAATTGAACACCTTCTCCAAAGTCCAACTCCTAGTTCATTAGGTCCATTAGAAGAAGTAAGGGAAACCTAGAACAATCATCCCATTGACTTATGCTTGGCCGATTCCAACCCACTTCGTATCAAAACCATAGAATTCAGCCCAGAGAAAACTTTGAAAATGAATCCATCTCTTTCTACTTTAGAAGAGGAAAAGCAATGCAATATGTTGAGAGAAAACCTAGAAGCCTTCACTTGGAGTTAGAAGGATATGAAGGGAGTACACCCCTCAGTGTGTACTCACAACATATACATCAAGGAAGGTTGCAAGCTAGTCAGGCAACCACAAAGGAGGATGAATCCACCTCTCAAAGACATACTCAAAGAAGAGCTGCAAAAACTGTTAGATGCAGGATTCATTTATCCTATCTCAGACAGTGAGTGGGTCTCTCCTTTAGTGTTAGTTCCCAAGAAAAATGGTAAGTGGAGCATCTATGTCAATTATAGGGAGTTGAGCAAAGCCATAAACAAAGATCATTTTCCCTTACCCTTCATTAACCAAGTGCTAGATAGCCTGGCAAGGAAGAAGTTTTTTTCATTCCTAGATGGATTCAGTGGTTACAACCAAATCCAAATCTGCTCAGAAGACCAAGATAAGACCACATTAACCAGTCCTTGGGGTACTTTTTCCTATAGGGTCCTTCCTTTTGGCCTATGCAATGCTCCAACCACTTTTCAGAGAGTAGTCTTGAGTATTTTCGCTGAATTAGTACATGATGATATGGAAATCTATATGGATTATTTTACACCTTATGGCTATGATTTCCAAGAAGCCCTAACTAAACTAGGAAAAGTATTACACAAATTCATTGAAATGAATCTGTCTCTCAGTCCAGAAAAATGTGAATTATTAATGATTGAAGGGACTATGCTAGGTCATTCAATATCTCAGCAAGGACTATAGGTGGATCCAAACAAAATAGCAATCATCCAAAGGGTCCCACCTCCTCAAAAGAAGAGAGATGTCAGGAGTTTCTTAGGGTTAGCTGGATACTACTAAAGGTTCATAAAGGACTTTAGCAAGTTGGCCTCTCCTTTGTTTGGGTTACTGGACAAATATTCTGAGTTTATATGGTCAAACAACTGTTAAGAGTCCTTAGACATTATAAAGAGTAAGTTAACCACTGCACCAATTCTTAGAGGCCCAAACTGGGCCCTCCATTTTCATATTCATGTTGATGCCTCACACAAAGTTATTGGAGAAGCCTTAAGTCAGGTAGAGGAGAAAATTCCCTATGCCATCTATTTTGTCAGTAAGAACTTGTCAAAGGCTGAGCTAAATGATATTGTGACCAAAAAATAACTCTTGGCTATTGTGCATTCATTAAACAAATTTAGGCATTACGTTAGAGGTTATCAAACGGTTGTGCATACTGACCATGCTACAATCAAATATTTAATGAAAAAACCAGATGTGAATGCTAGAATTATAAGATGGTTGCTTTTATTACAACAATTTGATCTAACTATTGTTGATAAGCCTGGTAAGGAAAATGTTGTTGCAGACTTTCTATCTACGATGAATCTGCCTACAGATGAAGAAGGAATGGTGGATACCAGTTACTAGATGAGCATTTTTTTTCTATTTTAGTTCTCTCCCCATGGTTTGCTGATATAGAAAACTATTTGGTATCAGCATAGTTCCCACCAAACTTTCCCTCCAAATAAAAGAGCAAGATAGTCAAGAAAAGATCCCCCTTCACTTGGATTGGCGGTAATCTATTCAAACTTGACCCAGATCAAATCTTTAGAAGTTCTGTAAGGGAAGAGGAAGTTTTTGACATGCTTTTGAGCTATCCTAATGAGCCTCGTGGAGGTCACTTTGCTGCAAAGAGGACATCATTCAAAGTGCTACAAGCATGCTATTATTGGCCTACTCTTCATCAAGATGTGAAAAGGTACATTAGTCAGTGTGATCGGTGCCAGAGGATGAGAAAGCCTACTCCAAGAGATGAAATGCCCCTACAACCTCAGGTGACTTTCAAGCCATTTGACAAGTGGAGCATGGACTTCATTGGGCCTATCAACCCTCCTTCAAAGCAAAAGAAGTGAATTATTTTGTGCACTAATTATTTGACTAAGTGGGCTGAAACCAAGGTGATTAAGGTAGAAACAAAAGAGAAGGTGGCTGAGTTTCTAAAGGAGAATGTATTCTACAAATTTGCGTACCCTAAAGAGCTAGTCAAAGACCAAGGCAGCTAGTTCACCTCCAACATGTTTGAAGAATTGCTCAACCATAACAAAATCAAGCATAGCACCTCGACTCCTTATAATCCACAAGCTAATGGGAAAGTGGAGGTAACCAACAGGGCACTGGAGAACATCTTAACCAAGGTTGTGAGTAGCAGCAAGAAAGATTGGGCAAAGAGACTGGTTGAGGCCACATAGGCCTATAATACAACAAGGAAGACCACCACTGGATTTACACCCTATGAGCTGGTCTAAAGGAAAAAGGCTTTGTTTCACATTGAGTTTGAATATAACACATTGAGGATGGCAGCCCAACTAGATTTGGATCTCAGTCATGCACAGAAAGAAATATTGTTCCATTTGAACGGCTTGGATGAATTCAGAATGCAGGCCCTCCTACATACAGAGATAGTTCAACTTCAGAGGAAGATCTGGCATGAAACAAATATTAAGGAGAAGCAATTTCAAGAGGGATACCAGGCATTATTATATGATTCTAGGTATAAAGACTTCAAGGGCAAGCTAAGTACAAGATGGCTCAGACCCTATGTTGTCGAAAGATGCCATGACAATAGTTTGGTGCAAATTAGAACTATAGATGGAGAATCCATTCCATTGCTAGTTAATGGACACCGATTGAAAATGTACAAGAGGCATTTATTAAAACAAGAGTTCTTTGACAACATTAATAAGACATTGATGATGGTGGAGCAAGTTCCAGCTCTTCCCTCATCAAGTCATTGAAAAAGAGAAAAAAGAATAAGGATTCAGGAAAAAACCTCCATGAGGCACCTGAGTCCCGTCTTTGGGTGGAAAACCTCATGAGGCGGCCCCAAGATGAGAAGAAATGAAAAATAATGAGAAGATCCCTGGGTGAAAACCTTCCTTAAGGCGCCCAAGGAAAATATCTAGGGTGAAAACCTCTCTGAGGTAGCCTAGGTGTTTTTCAAAAAATAAAAATAAAAATAATAATAAAAGAAAAAACATAATTGTTATTTTCAGGTGGATGAGAAACACAATCAACGAGCAAAGAGAAGATCCAAAGGGGACCCTGCCTCACATATATTCATCTCCTCCACTCCTTACTATGCATCCCTCCATCAATTCCATTATTTTTTTGCTTCATTGCTCCAATTTAGGTGCAGATTGTGCTTCCTATAGTATCCCCTGAATGGGAGGTTGGATAGGTCCCCAAAATTCATTCTAGACATGATCTAACCCCTCACCTCATCCATTACCATTATCCCTGCATCCAGACACACTCCTACTCCCTCTGTTCATTCATTACAACATCCTTCTAGAAACAACTAGCTACATGATTGGTGGGATCCATTATTGCAGCAATGATGCTGCAACTCTTGGAACTCCCTTCTTTACTTTTATCAACCCGTTAGTTCATAACAAACTTGGAAGCGACGGTGTTGTATGCACAAGTACTAGCTCTTGCTGCAGGCTGTCACTTGATCAGCTGGCACAAGTTCGCTCGGAGCTTAAGCCAACTTCTATGAGTTCTTAGAAGAAGCTTTTAACTGTGATGGATGAAAGCTAACTCAAAAGAGGCTAGTCTACTTGCAGAAAGAAGCGGAAAGCTGAAAGGAAATGCAAACCCTAGCAAACCCTAGTTTTATCGGCTAACCCTACTGGTGCAAGAAAAGAGATGAAAGTGGTGGAAATGGATGCCATTGAATTTTGGAAAGGTATAATGCATGTGAGTAAGCTACTTCTGAAGTAAAATCTAGAAAAAACGTCTTTTTGCATTTTTAAGTAATTTTGCAGTATTATTATGCATGTGCTTCAACGATTTTTGATTGTGCAGAGGTTGATTGGCAAAAGGAAATGGAGTAGGCACTTGTGGGAGGTTGGGAAGGTGAGAAGAGGGCCTAAGGGGTCCCTAACACCCTTCCAGATAGTTTCACAGTGATCAGATGTCGAAAAACCACTCACGTGAACTTCTACAGGAAGTTTGCACGGGTTCTACAGGGTGTTCTACAGGATGTTCTATAGGAAGATCCGAAAGAGGATTTTGGAGGGTTGATGGTGGAAAAATAGTGGGAAAGTGGAAATGGAGGTTGGATGAGGATGTGAAGGGGTCTAGGACCTGGTGGATGAAGCTAAGGAGTGATTAAGGTGATTGGATTTGTTCAAGGATGGATGGAGCAATGTTGCACAAGAATGTAGAAATTAGGGAAAAGTGGGAAAATGTGGCAAATGAAGGGAATGAATCTTGGATTAGGGGTTGGAGTAGGTTTTATGATGGAGGAAGGGTAGGTATGGAGGTATCACAGGTGTTCTGCACACTATTTTCCAAAACTGGTCAAGCAAAGACTAGGAAAACCAAAGATCTAACTATTTTGACCTAATTTGACCTAAAAACCAGAAACATGATGAACAGAAGTTTATTGGAAGAAAATCATGCAAGATAACTATGGAAACTAAGCAAGAATAGATTCTACACATGCAAGTACAACTGGTATCAACTTTCCTAACTAAAAATCTAACACTAGTAATTGCATGAAGAGGCAAAAATAGTGTTTTGTGGCAGCAAGTACACCTTGGTCTCAGCTCACGGTCCCAAGGTGGGAGAGATGAGATCAAGGATTGCTTGATGGAATTTTGCAGGCTTTTTCCTTTACCAAATTTTCAAATCAACCTGAAGCATGAAAATCTATTTCAATCATAAAAAATGACCTAAGTAACAAAGCAAGATTTTAATCTAAATAGCAGAAATTATTCTATGAATGCAGCAAAAACACATAAAAGATACACAAAGGAGGTACTAGAACTTGGGTTGGGCCCAACCCCAACCCCAACTTGGTTCATTTCATCCTCATCGCCTTCCATTGCTCTCTTCCTAAGATCTCACTCATATGCCCATTCTCCTTGAGCAAGAAATGTTCAGGCAGAAGCTGATAAATCATGTCTCAATCCGATTATACACGTAGATTGCCTTTCACAGCAAAACCTGACCAACCACCATCTAATTCATTTCAAAATTTGACTTTATGCACTTAAATCCCCACCATTGATCTACCTCAGCTGATCTGATGGTTTTTGCATGCCCGCTTACCAACTAGCTTGGCCAATCTCCATTGTTCATCTGCCCCGCCTGATCCAACGACTTTCGCGCAATATCCTGTGGATTCTTGCATGACCGTTATATGGCTGAGAGTGCACGAGAAAAGTTGTTTTATCATGCTACGTGTCACCTATTTAAGCTAATCATGCAAAATTTTAGAATACAACTTACATCTTTGAGGGTGCGCAAGAAATTGCTTACCGCCTTCGAAACCCGCTCCATCATTTCCGCACGTTTCTTTTTCCTGCAATACGATATCCACTGTTCATCTATTGATTAATCCTATCCATACATCTCTTGACTTAATCTCCATGATAATATCTTAGCCATTCATCTCCTGTTAACCCTGTTTTTCCATCTATTCACTAAATCAGCCACGATAAGATCTCTATCATTCATCTGCTTTGTTACCTTTTTCATCCATTTATTCACTTAAGCACCCACGATAAGATCTTCATTTTCCATCTTTTGTTCGTTGATTGATGCAATGGTCCCTATGCACTACTGCATCCTTACTTCCTCCTTTAACCAATTTCTATCTCCGACTACTCTTCCGGTCGAAAATAGATTTAGTTTAGTTCTTTGATTACACCTTAGTCTGGTTTTGATTCTCTTTGCTTATGTAACTTAGGTAGGAGCATTAGGTTAGTGTTGGTTTAGAAATTCTATTTAGCATGGATTTTAATTAGCTAGTTAGGGTCTGGTGTGATTTAGCATTACATGTTGTTTTCTTCATTCCTGTAGTAGAGTAACTCTCTCTTAGAATAGATTTGTTCTTCTTTCATCAAAATCAAGCTTCTTCTGACTCTATAGAAGTCTCCCTTGGAACCCCTGGGGTCTCTTGCTAGATGAACAGAGACAATAGGTAGGACCTTCACTTCTACTTGTGCATATAGCACTCTCACCTCTAAGTTTGTATGAACCCCAGGTTGATAAGTAAAGCTGGTAGCCCTAGGAGTTGCAACATTCTTGTTGCAATGCCTAGGCTCATCACACATGGAACTCCTCCTTCCAATCTGGGAAGACTAAGATCGGTGTGGTGACCATTTTCTCCTTCATTAGATCTAGGCTACGTTGACATTCTTCATCCCAACATAATGTAGCGTCCTTCTTCAGTAGCTTTTCCATAGGTGCGATAATCTAAACATAACCTTTGATGAACTTCTGATAATACCCAATGTGGCCCAGTGTTGTGCACAACTATTTAACACTTCTTGGCACCTCCAAATTAATTATTACCATGATCTTAGTAGGGTCCACCATGATTCCTTGTCTTCATGCCACATGACCCATCAAGATCCCAAAAGGGACATAAAACAAGCATTTCTTCAGGTTTAGTGCAATCTGATACCTTCGGCATGTATCCAACATTAAGCACGTACTGTCTACATGGTGCTTGACTAGCCCAAACACTATCCAGTCATCCAAATAGACCTCCAAAAATGTGTGAATGAACTCCTTGAATGCCTCGATGACCATGCACGAGAATATTGCTGCCACATTCTTATGTTCGAGAGGCATCATTATATACTGGAAAGATCCCCATTTTGTCACAAAGGTGGTCTTACTCCTATCTTTTGGTGTGATGCTTATGTGATGGTATTCAAAGAACCCATCAATGAATGAATAGGCCTCTTGCATGCGAACATTATACAGTACTTCATTTGTGAACGAAGTTGGAAAAGGATCATGAACGCAAGCATTGTTGAGCTTCCTGAGATCTACGTAAATCCTTGTTTCCTCCTTTTGCTTCTTTTCCTGCATGACCATTGGACTCACCCAATTAGATTCCTCAACTGGTTCAATAATACCCACTGCAAGCATCTTTTCCAACTCTAAGCAGACCTTTTCATTGTATTTGAGATTAAGGTGATATGGCCTCTGCTTCACAGGCCTGACGTCCGGTTTCAAATTTATTTTCATCACTCCCAAATTGTCTATGATTCCGTTTAAGTCCGAAATTTTTATGGGAAATAAATATTGAGTTTTGTAGAGCAACTCAACACCTTTATCAATTGTTGCATCATCCAAGTAATCCCAAATCTTTACAAACTTCGGTTCCGCTTCTGTACCAATGTTTACATGCTTAGTTTTCAGTGGTGCGGTGATGTCAGGGTTCTCTATTTGTAGTCCCTCTACTTCACAGTGGCATTCTGGTTCAAGGATGTTAATATTCCTTTAACCTCATCCTCTCCTTCAGCAGTCATATTATAGCATTTCAGTGCATGGCACAGCTGGGTGCTCTAATCTGGTTGAATCAATTCTAGGGGATCATGTGGAATTCTGAAGATTGTTGCCTTAACCTCTTGTAGCACTTCATCAATACTTTCGAATTCATCTTCAAAGTTGAATGTCCTCACAAACCCCTCCCTTAAGATATCCCATTCTGTGGTGCTGTGGCAGAGCTCTATTTCCGAATACCAGTTCATAGGGATGATGTCCAAAGTGTGACATAAAATATGTACCAAATCTCACTACAGCTCTATTCCATAAACCTTAGTCCACTTTGCCAAATGATCGCACATATCATTTCTCCTGTCATACTTCTCGGTCAACCGTACCTTGGGGTGACCAAATCGCATCCTCATCATGTTCCTATAGTCGCGCCATTATTCAAAACTGTCTTTATGCATACCCCAACACCATGCAGGCATTGCACGCAGCGCCAAATCAGGCGCTTGGAAGTGATGTTTCTCGGGCACTTTCATTTCAAATGCATCAAGAAATTTATCTACATCAGTTAGACCATCATAATAAGGAAAAATTCTTACCTCGAATGATACACAACACAGTGATTTAGTCATCATATTACATTGCAGCGTAGATACTTTGTGTAACTTATTTTGCCTATGCTCCAATTCTTCTTCCCAATCTGATGTACAAGAGATTTTGCGGTCCCGTGCAATTCATCCATAGGCTATCAGATTAACCCAATCTTGGTCTTGCGCTGTTATCTTATAGATATGGTCGAAATCATCATCACTTTCCTCATAGTCATGGAATGGTTTAGTATAATGAGGTCCCTCTGCGGGGTTCAACGGTACTACCACACTGAGCATTTTTCTTTCAAACAACATTATCTACTTCTTCAAATTGATGACCCCATTCATGTCGATAGTCGAATAAATTCCAAGGAGCACAGGATATGAATTGCTATCATCAACAATCTCTATTACTTCAAAGTCAGCCAACACGCTTGCACCTTCTATATCTACAGTTACTCCACGCAATCTCCCTATAGGGATAATATTCTATTGATTTTCCATTCTTAATTGAATCGGAGATCATTGTAGTGTAGGTCTCCCCATTTTTCCCCAAGTCTATTTAGGCGAAACATTCGCATATGATCCAAAATCCAGAATAACTTGATCCATCTCATATTCTCCTATTTGTGCGATGAGCCTCATCTTGCATCTTGTTCTCATCTTATGTCTGTCGATCGTTTTGACCACGTGGTGCCCATCAGAAGCATTATCCTTACCAACACATCTGTTTATCAACTCTTGTAATCCTTTCACATCCTTTTTGTCACACAAAAGTTTCATGCAAGTCTCCAAGAAAGTAGTAAGCATGTAGGGGTCAACTTCTTCAAATAGCCTATCCTGACTTCCTAAGGTAGAGGCTTCAGTGAAGCTTTTCTTTTCTTCCATGAGTGTTTCCTTTACACACTCCAGATCAAACCCAACTTCTTTTTCTGGAGCCTTACTGACCCATCCACCTTCTTTAGGCTATTTTCCCTTATCGTCACTAGTCGTCACACCACTTCACAGCACGATATTGACATTGGAATCCTCTTCATGAGGTTCTTCCCTCATCATCTGCAGGTTCTTGGTACACTGCTAAGATTGCACCTTCTTCTCCTGCATTTTAGCTATCAATATAGGGAATTCTTCTATCGCATGGTCAAACTAAGTACAATACTGGAATGGCGAACGTGTCTAGCTTGTACACTCCTACGTGCATTGTCCTGACACTTCATAATTATAGAAAATAACTTGCCCTTGACCTCTACCAGGTCCTCCTCCTCCTCGTCCTCGTTTGCATCCTTGATATCCTCCATGTGCTCCCCTAGTGCCTTGATCTAGAGGTTGAGTTTCTATTTGCATTCGATATGCGGACATTCTTTCCATAATTAATTCATAGCTATAGCAATTACGTTCATCGTGGCCCGCTCATTTATAGAAATTGTAGAATAGTTGTTGTGGTGTCTGCACAAACTCTTGCAGCAAGTGGAAATTGTCTGTTACATGTTTTCATGCTACTTGATAGATAGCGCACCATAGCATATGCCCTGTACTTGGTCTGGCTTGAGCTTCCTACCTTAGGGGAACTACCCCTCCTCCTGCCATATAATTTGTGAAAATAGGGCAATGATCGTTATCATTCCCTTGCCTTTTACACTTGAGGCACCAAACTTCTTCACGCACTTTCGACTGAGCTGATTTTTCCTTCTTCAAGATCTAAAACTCCAAGAAAAGGTTCCGCAACTCTGCATGAATCTATTTAAATCCCAATGTCACGTCCTAGATAGGTATCTCATGTAATCTCATTGAAATATCCACTAGTTCTGCCTGAGTCCCTATCTTTTGTTGTGACAAAGAAATCCTTAAGTGAGGCAGGACTGTGGCTATAAACCAATCACAGTGTTGAATGTTTGTGAGATTCACATTGCCTTCACGAATTCCACACTTTAGTCTTTGATCTATCTCCCAGGGTGTCTTGCCGATTTTCATTGCAATTTCGTTGAATCCCACTACCGATTGCATTTTGGACTTAGGCCTACCGAATTCCTTATTCAAAGAATTCTAAGTGTCCGCTAATGATGCCAATCGATTATCAGTATAGTACTTAATGTACCATGTCAATGCACAATATTGTAGAGCAGTAACCAACTACTCTTTCTTCATATGATCATCTGTAATATTCTGCGTTGTCGACACAGCCTTCACAACGAACTAAAACAAGTCTGGGTCCTTATTTCCCAAGCCCTTCAAAACAGGAAACATCATCGTATTCGATATGTTGAATGGTGGGAGAGGTGGTGGTGATGTGGGTGAACGTGTATGCTATGGAGGTGAAGGTGGAGGTGGTGTGGGTGGATGAGGTATTCGCAGGAAACCCTGTCTTATCAACTGTACAGTGCTTCGCGGTGAGCCTTGTACTACTCCCTCGTCGTTGCTTAGAGCAGGTTCTATTAACGGGCTATATTCAAGAGTTGTTCTCTTCATATGTCTAAAGAATCATTCACTTCACGTAGATCCAAACACCAAGGCAGTGGCATAACCCACTTTTCGCACAAGAGCATTTTAATCCAAGTATTCAAATATCTCAGATACTTACCTCGCGGTCCCTTGAAAAAGTGTCGCTCTGCTTCATTGTAACTGACTGAGGTATCAACCGTGAATTCTATCATGAATCCTCCTAAGACTCCATTAAGACATTGATCGACAGCGTGTATGATCTTATCTTCAGAAGCATCCAACCTCCGTACTAGCTTCAGGGTTTGCACTATTGGACCATCAAGCCTCCACCTTCCTTGGTCGTCTCCCAGTTTAGCAGTCCACTCGTATAGTTCAATCGGGAAGGTACAGAAGAAGATCTCATCTATTTCTATGTATAGATATCTATCCAACCATTGTTCCTTCATTAGGTGTCGATTTCTATTTTCTTATGATATGAATTCGTGGATCTTTCTATCCAACCACTCCTTAATTTCTTTCTTGGTTGGATTCCAATGATGTGACATCACACATCTCTTTATGCAGATCCCAGTCCTAACAAAGGAACCATTTGTTAGCTTAGTGGTTCTTGACCGAGGTTCAGAGTTAGTTGTGCCAAACAAATCCCTACACTACTGGCCCTTTTGGCATCAAT
Source organism: Pinus taeda (assembly GCA_000404065.3). Lineage (NCBI taxonomy): Eukaryota > Viridiplantae > Streptophyta > Pinopsida > Pinales > Pinaceae > Pinus > Pinus taeda. The sequence goes on along the minus strand of APFE031263651.1, from coordinate 74,147 downwards.
CCGCAGAGCATGAACTGAAGTCTCACCCAAAGCAATATGGGGGGATGCTGGAACCAATTTTTCACACCCAAAGGTGAGCGTGATGTCGTTTTATGCCCTAAATTTTCCTTCACGCAGATCGATAAGCCTTTATGGCTTATCGATATAACTCCCTTTAATCAACCTCTAAACCTCCACAAAGGTTTACGATGGTATTTTGTGGACCTTGAATAGACTAATCAACTACTTACGCACATCAAATATTACTTATAGCCTAGTAATTACTCAGATCAACTTAAGTGTTCAATAACTTCAACATACAACAAGATAATCTTCATGTAAACAGTTAACAATTATTGCATTCATATAATAGTATAAGTTGTGTAAAGTCACGCATCAATACATCATGATTTCATAAACCCATTATAACATAAGGCACATTCATATAAACAAAAGTAAAGAGATAAACACAAGTATTTCTGCAACAATCTTCTTTATTAATATTCAGTTCAGTTTATAGACAGAAAACTTGCCTGCGCACTCAGTTACAGGGGTATGTGCACTCAGCTGCAGACTTTACTCTAGGCCTCTGTGCACACAATTGCAGAGCCTTTCTTCCTACTCTTCCTCACTAACTCTTTAGACTTCTCCCATAGACCAAACTTCATTTCTTGCCTTAGACATACTAATACACACCTATTTATACAATCCCATGGTCCACGGACCATGGGTAGATCTTCAAAAGTTGACTCAACTTACGTAAAAGAAGGGTAAAGCCCTTTATGATTCATTCATTATCTACGCACTCCGCGACCACAACTTGGGGAGACTTTACATCTTTATACAAAAAAACATGGGCATTTTCCCCAAAATTGACCCTAGTGGTCCCCTTCCCAACACCCATCATATTACAACCACCTTTATTCCTTCACAAAGATCCCCAGATCAACTATTTGTGTGGTTAACTCTTCATTCATGTCGACTTTAACACTCATTTTTAGGATCGAAGAAGTACCTTGGTTGCTCCCCCCTTTTAGAGACAACCTTAGGTGGTGCAATGGGAATCTCTATTTCTCATTGATTTTATCGGTCTCCCTCTCATTCAACACCAACATATCTTTTCATGTCAGTGTAGTATCATACTTTGTGACTATTACAGTTCTCTAATTTATTTGATGACTCGTGAATCCCTTAGCAAATCATTCAACAATCCTTACATTTTGATGCATGGGAGGTACCCATATTCGAAGACTCATGCATCCCTTAGCACCTCGTTCATCAGTGCTTCACCTTTGATTCATGGGGGCACATAGTTTAGTCTATTTGTTAGATATGTTCCTAAGGGAATAAGAAGTTATTGTCATCAACCTTTAGCATGTCATCCACATCAATGCTAACTTGACATGATCATTTCATGTGTGATTATAATAGTTATTCATAGTCATCATAATGAGCATGGGATATGTCCACCACGTATAGACACTTTTGTATCATTATTTCTTTAGAGCATGGTTTTATTTAGTTCTCAGTCAAGGATTTTTCCTAATCATCTCCATAGTAAGTTTCTTTATCTCTCAAGAAGCTAGAAATATTCTAAGTTAGATAAGAAAAATAATGATTTATTTTAGTTATACTCTTGCTCCTAACTTCATACATCAGGGGTAAATTATTATCATGTGAAAATCATATACTCATATGTACACATTAGAAGACACTCAAGGTTAGTGATCAACACATACAGATGTTACATTTTAACCTAGAAATACAATGAAGACCAAAAATTAAAATATTTCCTATGGTTCAAGTTAAAACATCAAACCTCGTGGTGCACCACTGCTGGAAATTAATAGTCACGAGGCAATCTCTTTAATAGTCGCATTGTAGAAAAAATCAGTCAGCACCTCAGGCTACAAACTTGCTTGAGAAACACTCCAAATCTTAACATGATGGGCTGAAAAATTCAAGCCTTGAGCCCCAAGAAGCCTTAAAGATAAGGAAATGGTAGCTCTCATCCTAATTATGAATTGAACCACCACATTGGTGAGCCAAGGAGAGGATGAGTGTCCAAGAAACTCTATAAATACAAGTTCAGGGAGAGCTAAAAAACTAGAAGACGTAAAGCAATGTTATGCTACCAAAATTTCTCCCTAGAAATCAAGCATTTCATTGAGAAGATAATTCCATCATTGAGAGTGCCTACAATACTTCTTTGAGAGATAGAGGAAGCTTGCAAGGATATTGATAAAGGAACTTCCTTGTTGAGGATTTTTTAGCACCATTTCTCAAACAATTCTCTCCAAGATTCTTTTGTTGATTTGTTCTACCTTTTCTACATTCAACAACCAATAAGAATTGTCCATGTGTTATATATTATATTTTTTAGTTTATGTTTATTTATGCATTGTTTACATTACTTTCAATGCTTTCTATATCCATTTTTATCCACTAACAACAACCAATTACTTGTATTTTCCTTGTAGGTAACAACCAACTCCAAGGAAGGTGCATTTCGTACTCCATAGAAACAAACACACCAATACATTGTTACAAATTCTATTAGACCTGGAAAGACAAAGACAACAAGAAGTTAGTATCAACCATCAAGACATGAGAAAGCCTAAGGAAATCCCATTATAGATACAAAATCATAAGTTGGATGAGCACAAACATGTAGGAGGAACAAAACTACTTATCACTCCAAAAAGGGAACTAAGCATCCCTAACAAATCATTATATAGCACACCTAAGAGTCATCATTATCAAAGGGTGAATAGAACGACTCCCATGCAAGAATAATTCAAGAAAGAAAAACCTTTGATCTTTGATGGAGAAGTCAAGAAAGGAGAATATGTCGAGGCTTGGCACTTAGGAATAAAGAAGTACTTTAAATTACATGATTATTCCGAGAAAATGAAGGAAAGGGTGGTTGTCTTCATTTTAAATGGAAAGGATGATTTATGGTGGGAGGATTTCAAATAAATAAAAAATATTAGGGAAAGGAAGCTAACATGGAGGAATTTTTGGAAGTACTTCTAAGAAAATTACCTCTCCGAAAAATATTATCACAGTAAGGCCAAGAAATTTTATGAACACAACATGAGGCAACTAACACTTGAGTAGTATACCAGTAAATTCTTGGAACTTTTAAGGTATTTACCTTATATAAAGGATCATAAGACTAAGGTATAAAGGTATGTCAATGGATTACCACATGCATATCAAGACAAAATAGAATTCAATGAACCCAAGGCTCTCAAGGAGGTTTTTCGTAATACCAAGCATTTTTATGAATAATATAAGCATAAGACTAAGATCTAGACTGACTGGAAGAAGAAAGAAAATGGAAGAGGGCATGAAACCTTAGGATATAAGCAAGGGGGGAATTTTTGAAATTTTAATACCTCCCCTAGGAACAAATTTCATCAAAATGCCTTAATTAGTAGAAATGAAGCTCAGAAATCATTGAATTAAAAGGTTGAAGGTTATTGGAAAAGTAACATGCATTGTTAGAAATGTGGAGAGAACCACTTGTAGAGAAATTATCCTCAACTACATCAGACTAAGACGAATCTATACAACATATAAGAGGCAATAGCTATGAATAATGTTGCTTAGAGCATACCTAGGATTTATGTTGCAATGGACAATAGATAAACCAACCAACAAGTAGTGATCATTCAAATTGAATTTATGGTAGAACAATTATGAGTCTCAATTTTAATTGACCTAGGATCAAATATCAACTATACTAGCCCTAATATTTGAGAGAGATGTGAATTTCCAAAGAAATCCCATGAAAAATCATGGCTTGTTTAGCTAGCTACTGGGACAAATAGACAAGTAATAGACATGGTTGAGTATTACACCGTAGAAATTGGAGGCATCACCGCTGTTGTCAAAATTGAATTTGCTTCCATTAGGATCATACGATGTTATAATTGGTATGTTATGGCTGGCATCCCATGGGGCCAAGGTGGATTCTTATGAAAAATTAATAGAATGCCTCAACGATGAACGTGAATAAATAACATTACAGGGTATTAAGTGATTGATTGCACTCAATGCAAGTAAAATTTTGTAGTGGAAAGGGTTGTGCCCTTTATGCCATTGAAATCACAAAGGAGAAAGAAGCCAACACCAACCCATTTCCAAATTACCTAGTGTTAAAATAGTACAACAATGTGTTCCTGGGTCAGTTTCTAGGATTTATGCCCAGCAAAGACATTGATTTCACTATCGAAATTATCCTAAGAACAACACTAGTAGTAAAATCCCCTTATTGTATGAGTGTACATGGTCTCATGGAATCGAAATTGTAGCTAAAGGAATTGATGGAGAAAGCATATATGTGGCCCCTGGTTTTACCATGTGGAGGCCCAATGCTTGTTGTAAAAAATGAATCTGGAGTGTTCTGTCTATGCATTGATTATTGACAGTTGAATAAGGTGATTATGAAAAATAAGTATCCACTACCCAAAATTGATTATCTATTCAGCCATCTTTAGAGGTGCTATTGTATTTTCCAAAATTTATTTAAGTACTCCATATAATTGATTCAAGATCAAAGAGGAATACAACCACAAAATTGCATTCAAGGAAAGGTATGGCCACTATGAGTTTGTAGTTGTCCCATTCGGACTTATAAACACCCCAACAACCTTTGTGTGCATGATAAATAATGTCCTTATACCATAACTGGATAAATTTATATTTTTGTTTGTGGATGACATCTTGGTATATTCAAAGAATGAAAAGGAACATGAGGACCACTTATTCTACAGTTGCTAATGGAGCATAAATTGTATGCAAAACTCAACAAGTGTGAGTTCTTTCAAACTTAGGTTCACTATTTGGGGCATGTAATTTCAAAAGGAGTAGTTGTGGTCCCGAAAAATATCAAAGCAATAATGGAATGGACCACGCCCCGAAAGGTCGAATCCGTTATGGGGTTGGTTGGTTACTATGGAAGGTTCATTTGAAATTTCTGAAAGATTGGGCATCTAATCACTTCTTTACAAAGAAAAGGAGTAAAATTTAAATGGAAACCTAAATGCGAAACCATTTTTTAACAACTAAAGGAGTTACTCACTTGTGCACCTATCTTGATAATACCTAGCCCATAAAAATATTTTGTAGTTTGCAATAATGGTTCTAAGGAGGGACTGGGTGGATTCTTGATGCAAGAAGGACATGTAATTTGCTATGAGTCCAAGAAGTTCAATGAGCATGAAAGAAAATACATCACTCATGACATGGAGCTGGCATCCACTATGCATGCATTAAAAATCTGGAGACATTACTTAATTGGAAGGAGATATGTGTTGATGATAGATCGTAGTGGACTAAAACACTTGTTTTACCAACCCAAACTAAATGCTATACAATCCATATGGTTGGCTTTGATTAGTGAACTTGACTTTGAAATCAAGCATATGAAATAAAAATATAATAAGGTGGTTGATGCACTCAGAAAATTTTTGCAAGAGGTTCACCTAACATCCATGAGAACAAGCTCATTTGACATCAAGAGAAGAATCAAAGAAGGGTTTATTGATTATGAACATTACCAATATGTGAAGAAGTGTTGGTAGGAGTGACTAAATAGATCTATAAGCAGAATTTACCAGCTCACTGATGATGGAATGCTAGCATTGAAGAACAAAAAATATGTGCCTGATGCAAGTGATCTAAGGAAACTTTTCATGGATGAATTCCAAAAAATAACTTATTGAGGTCAAAATCGATATCAAAATATGATAACATCCATGATTAAGGCATATCTTTGGCTAGGAATGAAGAAAGATATTACAGAATACCTTGCAAACTTTTCAAAATGTCAAAAAGTGAAGGTACAATGCAAGAATATAGCTAGACTGCTACAACCAATTTCAATTCCCAAAAGGAAATGGCAGGTCATACACATGGCTTTTCATTACAAGTCTACCCAAGACAACAAGATAGCATGATTCCATCATGGTGGTAGTGGATAAATTGAGCAAGGTGGCTCACTTTATAACTATTAATTCTACTCATATGGAAATTGATATAACTCAGGTCTTCATGAAAGAGATATTTAGGTTGCATGCAGTACCTAAAATGATAATATCAAACAAATATGTCAAGTTCACTTCAAGCTTTTTGAAATCATTGTTTGTTGGTTTTAAAACCCAATTAGCCTTTAGAAATTCTTATCATCCCTAGAATAATGGTTAAATAGAGAGATTGCATAGAATATCGGAAGACATGTTGAGGATGTATGTGATGCATCAACTGAGAAACTAGGAAGACTACCTTCCACTGGTGGAATTTCCATACAACAATGGCTATCAAGAGTGATAGGGAATGAGTGCCCTTGAGTCACTTTATGGTAGGAAATGCAACAACCCTATTAGCAAAGATGATCCAATAAATTGAGTAATCATTGGGCTAAATTTTCTAAAAGAAATGGAGAAGAACAAGTCAAGGTGCAATAGAAGAACTTTGAATCCAATGAAGCCACCTGGGAAATGGATAAGAAAATAAGGGTGTTGTACGCATCCTTTTTTTGCTATACAAGTGCATGTAAGAGATATGTGTGAAGCTCAGTTTTATTTGTTGCTTTGCAAATAAGAACACCAAGGACAATGTTCCCTTTAAGGGGGTGGGGTTTGTGACAGCCCTAGTAGACTTTCCCCCTAATTTTTGTAATGTAATGATACTATAAATTAAAAAGGAATATATATTTATCACTGGTCTGAAGAGTGGCACCACAAATTTGTGATCTAAGAGGTAGGAGGAAAAAAAATAAACGTGTGTCGATTTAGTTGACACCACCTTTTAATTTATGGTGTCGTTATCAAGAAAAATGGGAGGAATCTTCCAAGAGGAGCATGTAGACTCAAAGAGGAGCACGAAGAGGCACCTCAAGGAATGATAAAAATCCAACTATAAAAAAAAATAAGGGTTGGATTTCCTCTTGGGGAGAGCACTTGATAAATGCTAGAAATACCTGCAAGGTTGAGAGAAGGGATTTACTTGAGCAATGAAATTGTGGGAAGTGTGTCCTAGCCTAGAGGATCTTAAGAAATTCTAAGGCTATGGGAATGAGTGCTTGCAAATAAATTGGTTCATAAACCACTTAGGGTGCTTGCTAGAGGGATGACAAACCACATGTAGAAGGGTGTTTATTGAGAGAGACAGTTGATAAACCAGTGAGGGTGCTTGTTGTAGGGTTGATAAACTACTCTTTGAGTTATTACCACAACTAATAAACCACCCAATATTGTAATTTTTTGTGTGCTTATCTAGCTGATAAGACACCTAATTATATAAGTAGTCCCTATCCTCTTGAGCTGAGTATGGCATATTGTTGAAACTACTAAAGGAAATTCCCCTTAGTCATGGATCTAGCTTAGGGTTGACTATTGCAAGTGATTCTAGTTGTAGTGAGTCTGTCTAAGGTTGGTGGAAAACCAATGTCCCACCTTTAGTTTGTGAATTTTCCTTTTTGTAAATGAATGTGTTCAACTAATAGATGTGAAATTAAATATCTTCCATAAGGAACATAATATATAGATTGAAGAAATGTTGCATAGCTATAGGATGTTGGAGCATAAAATTATTAGTTGAAATGCCTTCAATGTCCTATGAACTTTATGAATTTTTGTCATGCTACGATAAGTTAAATGCATAAAATATTTCTTTGGATTGCACATAGATATCATGTCCATGTTTCATATGCTGATAATTTTCTCAGATTATAGCAAGGGATGCCAATCTCTTGTGTAAAAATGAGAGGTTGATTCCTTCATTATTTTCATAAGGAATGGGTTTATTCTTGTTTTTATTCCAAGCCTACAAATTGGTCTAAATACTTGTATATGGAAAGAAAGAAAATCTCTATTAAAAAGAAATTGAATGCCTATATTAAAAACAATTTTTCCATCAAGCCTTATTTTATAAAATTGCAAGCTCAGGAAGGATAACCCTACCATTTTTATTTTATGTAATCTTATAAATATATTTTTGCAGGCTATAGGCCAAGATGGACAAAGACAATGTAAAATCTCAAAAGAGATAGCGCAAGGAAAACACACACACACACACACATTTATATTCAAAGACACTCAGGTGTAAACATTTTAAACAATGATTGAAGGCCATACCTTGTACATTTATTGTGTTACTCACATTTACATAATATATTATATATGATGACAAGCATGTGCCTAAGAGGCCCATACAACATCTCCCCCACCGTCAATGCCTTGCTCAACCCGTGCAAGGATGCAATAAAGTCTTGGATCTCTACTTCTGATAGAAGCATCTTTATTTTACATCAACCATGCATATTGGTCTACATAGGTAACTCATCCACAAAAGCTACAAGCTATATAAGAAGATGCATGTACATGAGGCTTACTATGACTTCTACTTGTCTAATGGCCACTTAGTGCAGATCTCAAATTTTCACAATCTTTGGAGTATCTAAAACATATAGATTACTACTCCAATTAGGAATCATCAAACATATCCTCTACAATCTAGGGGCATCCATTTCTCTCTCTACAAATGAAGACAATGAATGATTGTCACTCCTCGGAGTTTTCATTCAAACATAAGATAAGTGAGTATCTTCCATATTGACCATCCTGCTATTTACCTCTGTCACAAACCAATATCCATTTTACAACTTTATATTGGGGGATATGACTAGTTCATCATCTTATTTATTTAGCTCTTTATGTGTTCTGCCACATAATTTCTTATTCTTGAATTTTGTTACAAAATCTTTAATCGGTCTTATTGCTTCATATTTATTGTTGCATGTGCTCTATATTCTGATGCTGCAAAATTATGTATGCTACTCATTCTATTTTCTTCCTTGTTGTAATAGATTATTTGTTGCTATTGTTTATTATATAAATCCTATAGTTGTTAAATTACATGAAGGATAAATGTGACTAGGCTTCCTATGACTCTCTCACTTTCTAGTTAACAATTTCTATAATTATTATTGACTAGATGTTGACAAAACCTTATAAATTTGACTTGAATTTAGATCAAATCTATCCTTCATATAATTATCAAAATAAGTATTTCTTTACATAATGATATGTCCATAAAATATTGATTATATATCTAGAAAAATTTAGTGATAGTCTAATTTTTGATAGCTCTACTAATTCATCGAAATTGATCAAGAAGTCAAATTCACGATGAACGATAGTTTATTCCTCTAGCTTCCCCATTGATTGTTCAATAGTCGATTTCTCCATCTGTTATTTACTAGTCAAGTCAAAGACAACTCTGGAAAATGGTTGAATTAACCCAGCTAAATAGGTGACACGATATATCTAATCCATCCTCTTGGTGACATCTTCAACCCTCAACTAGCAAAATAACAATGACTTTATTTCTCACCATTCCACACATTTATATAGAGGTTAGATGAATCAAAATATGAATAATGTTTTAACCATAATCCAATTCAGTCAAGTAGACATAGGCTCGGCTAGTTAGGTCTATTTCATCATATGGTACTTAGTCAAAAATATATTTTGAATAAACCCATCATTTAATCACACACTCATTTTTTTCAACTCATAATCATTCACACGTTCTGTAGGCTCAACCATCTTACCTATCTTTTCCATGGAGTTGTCTTTAGTGAAACTTTTTGGAAGTTTTTCCGGTGGGTTTTTACGGTCAAATTTCTCTAAAATCCAGCAAAAATTTATGGAAATCATAGGTTTGATTGGTAATACCTGCACAATCAAAGTGTCCTAGGGGTTTTTAAGGGTGTTGAATCTAGATATGCAGTTAAAAGACAAGTTTAAATAACACAAATCAAGATTTCACCTAAAATTTTTCTACCAGATTTCGGCACCAAAAAATCCAAAAAGTCGCACTAAAGGCAACTCCTTTCCATAATACACATTCCGTAGACATTGCTAGTTGTAAAAAAATATCTATCTCTATGCACTTTATTATAGTCGATGTTAGCATGGATATAGTCTTCTCTTCCTCAATAGACCATAGTGCCAACATCATGTGTAGCTCGTCGACATGTTGGAGGTTGAATTATCTCTCTATCAACACATTCATTTCAAGTTGGTCTCATGGGGTCAACTTCCCTGACGTCCACCATCGCATCAATAAAAAAAAATAGGTCGCAAATTCGGTGGGAATGGTGTCATTGTTCTTCTCTGTATGTTTTAATCCCATACAAAATTACCTGCATACGAATTCTAAAACACAGAAAATAAACAATGCGAGAGCATAACACATAAAACACATATACACAAATATTTTCCCCTGGATCACAAAACTGGGACTACTAGCTTTATTTTTCATTATGTTCCTTTCAATGTTACAATACATATTTATACATGTTGAAGCATCCAATACCATGGACCGAAAACCATCGTGTCCAAAATAATGTGCAAAAATCATGCACAAAACCATAGGTAGGTTTGCCCAACCTAATATAGGATCAAAAAACAAAATTTTCTAGGGCACTACCCCGAACACTATAGAGGGGGGCTACTCGTACCCCTCAAATCCCTTGTGACCACCCCACTACACAATCGACACAACGAAGGGAGGGGGGGCTCCGCCCCCCCTCTAACCCCCCAGTTAACTATGTGGGCTAGTTGTGGAAAGAATATAACACAAACCAACATTCTCCCACTTGTGGTTTTCTTTCCACAAAGGGCCACAAGAGATCTTAGTCATTTATCTAGCCATGCAATGCCCATTGTTTCTCTACACCAAGAGAACTTCTCATAGATCACAAATTTTGTCAATGCATATGCGGTATTCTTCAAAGTGTCCACCTTTACCAGCAACAACTTTTTGTCTTCTATCATATCCCTCACAAAGTGATACCAAACATCAATGTGCTTTGTCTTTGAATGATATGCAAGGTTCTTTTCCAAGAAAATTGCACTTTGGCTATTATAGTCTATCCTTATAGCTCCCTGTATTAACCCCATACAACACAATCTCTGCAACCAAACTGCTTCCTTGCTTTAATGAGTGGTTGCCATGTATTCTGCCTCTGTAGTTGATAGTGCCACTACAGATTGTTTCTTACTCATCCAACTGACTGCACCTCCAAATAGGTTAAACATATACCCACTTGTAGATATTCTCTGATTGAGATCTCCAGCCTAGTCTACATCAACAAAGCCACGAATATCCAACACTCTATCCAATCCTGGTCTTCCTTGGTAGCACAAACCATAATCACTAGTGCCACACAAATACCTAAAAACCCACTTCACTGTTGTCCAGTGCTCCTTCCCTGCTTTTGACATAAACCTGCTCAATACTCCCACTACATGTGCAATTTCTGGTCTAGCACAGACCATTGCATACAACAGGCTACCAACTGCACTTGCATATGGAACACAAGACATGTCCTCTTCCTCTTCTTGTGTCTTGGGACACTGTTCAGTAGATAACCTCACCTACAGGAATAGGAACCTTCATCAGTTTACTATCCTACATATTAAACCTCTGCAGTATTGTCTTGACATACTTCCTCTGGTTTAACCAGAGCTTCCTCTTTGCCTGGTCTCTTTTAATTTCCATGCCCAAAATATAGTTTGCAACACCAAGATCTTTCATGTCAAATTTGGAGGACAATTGGGTCTTCAAATCCTGGATAATTTCATTACCATCCACATATCATCCACATACAAACCAGATAAATAACATGGCCACCAATTAATTTAAAATACACAAAGTGATCTGCTTTGCTTCTGGTGAAGCCAAGTCCCCGTATAAATGTGTCAAATTTCCGATACCACATCCTCGATCACTGTTTTAACCCATACATAGACTTCTTTAACTTACATACCATTTCTTTCTTACCCTTCAACACAAAACCTTTAGGTTGCTTCATGTACATCTCCTCTTCTAGATCCCTATGAAGAAGTGTTGTCTTCACATCCATCTATTCTACCTCAAAAGGAAGAAAGAAACAACAACAGATAAAAGTAATCTAATAGAAGCTACCTTGGAAACAAGAGAAAAAATATTACCAAAATGAATTCGTGTCACCTAGGAATAACTTTTTCTACCAACCAAGCTTTTTATTTCTCCACCTTTCCTTCTGCATTTGTCTTCATTTTGAACACCCATTTGCTGCCAATGGGTTTCCTTCTAGCTGGCAACTCCACCAGATCCCAAGCCTCGTTTTTGTGCAAAGATGCCATTTCATCGACCATGGCCTCTTTCTAGAGCTTTTCATCCTCTGAATCTACTTCTTCCTTCACAGTTCTGGGATCATCATTAGTAATAGGTAAATAAATATTTGAATATAAATAAGATGGACTATAACTTTCTGATTTCCTTCTTTCTCGAACTAATATTCTCACACCCAGAGTTTTTGGATCTTCATCTTATGATTCCTCCTCTGCTGTAGAGTCTGATTCTTCCTCCTTAAGCTCAAATGCTACCTTCTCAGGTTCCTTTGGTTGGACTTCATGTTTAATAACATCTTTCACCTCTCTGAACACCACATCTCAGTTGTACACAACCTTCCTTGTTATTGCGTTCCAAGGCTTATAACCCTTTAAACCATCCTTATACCTAATAAAGATACAATTTTTAGATTTACTATCCAACTTGGTTATTTTCTCCTTTGGAACATGTACATATGCATCACATCCAAATACCCTTAGATGTGAAAGAGAGGGTTTCTTACCAGTCCATACAACTTGTGGAGTCTTATCCTCCAATGCTAATGAAGGTGATCTATTGACCAGGTAACATGCTGTCTCCACCGCCTCTACCAGAATTCCTATCCTAACTCAACACCACTGAGCATGCTTCTTTCCCTTTCCGTCAACATCTTGTTCATTCTTTCTACAACTCCATTTTGCTCAGGTGTGTATGGAGTATTCTTCTATCATGCTATACCACACTTCTTACAAAATTCTTCAAATTCCTTACTACAAAACTCTCCACCCTTACTTGTCCTTTATCTTCTTCTCTGTCTGATTCTCCACCAGAGCCTTAAATTCTTTAAACATGTCAAAGACTTCAGATTTCTTCTTATGGAAATATATCCATGTATTCCTTGAGAATTCATCTATATATGATACGTAGTACACAGACTTACCCAATGATGGAACCTTCACAGGTCTAAACACATCACTGTGCACAAGTTCTAATATATGTTTTGCCCTCTTACCACTAGAGGGGAAACTCACCTGATTCTGCTTTCCATATACACAATTTTCATAGAAATAAAAATCTAGAGAGCTATTACTCATACCTTAAACCATACCTTTACCATGAAGTATTCGAAGGCCCTTATCTCCAATAGGTCCAATCCTTTGATGCCACAACATGGTCTTCTTTTAAGAGACCACTAGATTTTCTGCTCCACTTTCAAGAACCACAAAACTGTTACGCCCATCAATAACAGTGCTACCTTACAGCGTATATAGAGTTCCAATCCGAAATCCTCGCATCAATACCAGTGCTCCACAAACCATTTTGCAGGTATCCTTATCAAACACTTTTGTTACACCTGCATCATCCAACTTGCTTACGAAAATCAAATTTCTAGCCAATACAGAAATATGAAGAACACCGGGAAGTGTTCTAACCCTTCCACCTTGCAGCTTCAACTTTAATTTTCCGTGACCAATGATTCTAGCCCTCTTGTCATCCCCCGAGAAGACAACACCACCATCATATTTCTCATACTCGTAGAACCACTCTCTATGGGGAGTGAAGTGAAAGGATGCACTTGAGTCAACCAACCATGCCTCATGATCTGCAATTGTACTTGAAGAGGCCAAGTACACATCACCACCTTAATCTGAGGTGGTTTTCACCTCTGCAGAAGGAGCATCATCAAATCCCTTTCCTTTGTTAGGAGCTTTAGATTTACAATCCCTTTTGTAGTGCCCTTCCTTTCCGCATTTCCAATACACGATCTTTACAGGTTTTCTTGGAGATTTAGATCTCCCTCTATATTTAGATCTCCCACTCGATGACTTATTTTTGTTTCTATAATGAGACCGTCCTTGTATAGACAAGGCATCACCATTCTAGCTCTCCATATTTTTCCATCTCATCTCCTCCATTAGCAAGGATGAGACTATTTCATCAAACTGCAAGGCAATTGCATTGCTACCTATTGCAATAGCCAGACTATCCCACGAATCTTGTAGAGAACACAACAAACTGATGCACTTATATTCATCTAAAATTTTAATATTAATAGATAATTACTGGCTTACCATAGTATTAAATGGGTTCAGATGTTCTGTCATCGAGTCGCCATCTTTGATCCTCAGGTTATACAACTTTTTCTATAGGAATAGTTTATTCACCAGAGACTTAGATTGGTAAAAAGTACCTAACTTATCCCACAAAGCCTTCACCATAGCTTCCCCTGATACATTCAGCAATACTGAATTTGAGACACATAATCGTATTGTGCTCTTAACCTTCTAATCCAACTTCTTCCCTTCTTCATCAAACACTCCCCTTGGTTTAGTACGTAGATCTACTGCAACCCACTGATCTTTATCCACCAAAAGATCCTCCACCTTGAATTTCCATAATTGAAAACTCTAACCATTAAATTTCTCAATATCTATCTTTCCACTTCTTGCCATCTTGTTTCACCACCAAAATCGATCCCGTAGATATTCCACTGAATAGGGTCTACCACAGGCCCGAGCAAAACCCCTCAACAACAAAGGCATCCCCTTGAAGCCAAAATATCTCTGATACCAAATGTTGGTTTTAACCCCGTACAAAAATTACCTGCATACGAATTCTAAAAAACAAAAAATAAACAATGCGAGAGCATAACACATAAAACACATATACACAAAGATTTTCCCTTGGATCCCAAAACCGGGACTACAAGCTTGATTTTTCATTATATTCCTTTCAATGTCACAATACATATTTATACATGTCGAAGCATCCAATACCATGGACCGAAAACCATTGAGTCTAAAACCATGGACTAAAAACCATCGCGTCCAAAACCATGTGCGAAAATCATGCACAAAACCATAGGTAGGTCTGCCCAACCTAATATAGGGTCCAAAAACAAAATTTCTCGGGTGTTGCCCTGAACCCCATAGAGGGGGGTTACCTGCACCCCTCAAACACCCTATGACCCCCTCGCTACGAAATTGGCACAACAAATGGGGGCGGGCTCTACCCCCCCCTCTAACCCCCAGGTTAACTATGTGGGCTAGTCGTGGAAAGAATATAACACAACCCAACATTCTGTGACTCCACATTGATGAGCAGACGTGATGACTAAATTTAGAAACAACAGTTCCTTAAGTCAATTCTATCAATTGGTGACTCACAACAAGAGGAAATCACATTAGCTACAACTTGTAAAGTGCATGACAAACAATAGTGAGTCAATAAAAATAATTCCACTAAAGCCAAATTAAAAGTGGGCTCCAGTCAACTCGAATTTTAAGTATTGGTTAGTGACTTGAATGTCATTAAGGTAGGCTCCTCTTCCTCTTCCTACTATTTAACAACGGGGTCATTTCCAAAAAATATTTAGTGCAAACTTAGGTTGGTAAGCATAGTCAAAGTGGGATCCAAGTCAAATTCCATTGACCCAATTTTCTAGCTAGCTAGACCCAGGCTTAGTTGCCTCTATCCATGTCGATGTTGGAGAGTTCACTTAGGTCCTTCTCTGCTCGGTAACTACTTTAGTGAAACCCTTAACAAGGGATCATATTATACAACATAGTTAAAGAAGGCATCATTGATCCAATCAAGAAGGTCGTAATTTCTTTGAAGTCATATTGGATCTATATTATCGTCGGCTATCCTTCGACTCTCTTGGAAGTGGTAGAAAGCATAATTGACTCTCTTATGAATTGGTGGATTTCTGAATTGGTTGGTCTAATTGGGCCCAATTTTCATTCAATTAGCTCACAAAGCACGCATTTTAGCAACAAAATTGATATTTATGCAACAACACAATTCAAGGAATTACATTGCATACATTGCATGGAACTTTGCATCCATGCAATGGAACTGCAGTCATCCTCTGAAGCATAGGTAAAATGAACATATTTATTCTAATCACTTCAATGGTAACACCATCCACAACCATTTAAGACACATAAACATTGGAAGTCATATACCTTTGCTAATACAAGTGAGAATTCATTGACTAATTTCCTAGGTAGCTTGTCCATCTCCCTCTCTAGGCTTACAATCTAACTATTAGTGAAGAGATTATCCTTGACTTCATGGAGGGACATCATAGAACAACCATCATATGTAATAATTTTTCATCTAGACCAAAAAAAATCAACTTCATTTCTTTGACACATAAAATATCTTCGAGATAAGTTGTTGTTCAGGAGAAATCTAGCCATGGAAGGCCACTTCTAGAAAAATATTCAAAAGCATGAAAAATATTCATCTTGTTAGAAAATTATATATTACAGAGCAATGGAACACTTAAATATTGCAGAAATATAAACACAAAAAACGCATAAAACAAGAGATACATAGATATATGTGGTTCACCAAGTTTGGGCTACGTCCACGAAGAAATAGCCAGTCCTCCTTTTATTACATTATCCAACAAACTGAAGAGATACAATCTACAGCAAATCCGCTGTAACTCCATCTTCGCTCTCAATCTCCTCTCTCTTCCTCACTCAGAATATAGATCTACATAGACGCAATGCAATTCCCTCATATAAAGTGAGGGGTTGCCTTCTAGGGTAAAAAACCCTAAACCAAGCATAACTTCTACCGTCAGATCATCTGCCTAATGAACGGCCCAGATTGACTAGAAATTACTAGACTTTTACAAGGGAATTTTACATCTATTTTTAGCTTTGGGGGCGCTACCCCCGAACCCCTGCCGAGGGACCACTAGCCCCCAGACCCCCTAATCGGGAGGGATTAGCCCCCCCAGACCCCCACGGGGGGGACAAGTCCCCCCCACGTGGATGGGTGTACCATCTTCTGGGGGTATACATCCGGCTGAAACCTTTGAATATAGAAGATAATCAGGCTCCACACCCAACACATCTTTTTCACTTATTAAATCAACATCAACTGATTCTCCTCTTTCCTCTATTTAAATTCTTCATGTGGCATAGCCAACAAAAGCATTCTTGTAAATTCCTAAAATGTCGAAATATTAAGGCATTTCAAATATACATGAACGTCATGATAAAACAGTAGAACCAACAAGTGGAAGCCAATCAAGCAATAAGTCCTTCAACACCTTTGGTTGTTGCACAAAATTGTCTTTAAAATGTATCTTTTGATCATTTTAAGGTGTCTCCGCGAGGGGATACATCAACCTTCAATATCAACATTAATATAGTTCTTGATTATAATACTTTCCCAAATAATATTGTCTTATAAGGATGAATAAATCTTATAAGAATGGGCATGAAATATATGAGCTTCATTGGGAATGCCTCCATGAATAATATCAATTCATGTTCCATTTTTTTAGAGTTTTCACTCTTAGCATTAGGTCTTCAGTTCCAATGTAGCAACATCCATGAATTTTGACAAAGATTTTCTTGAATATCTCGAAAAAAACTTGGACTTGCAACATTTTCATTTGATATTATCCTCTTCAAATTTCTTTTCCTCTATAGGTTCATTCCCTAACAGTGGTGCCAGATGTTGTTAACCTAAATTACAACATGCAATAAGAGGTTACATTGTAGTTACAACAAGAACACACATATGAGAATACAGAAAGAGAAATAGAGTTTGGGATGGAATTCCAGCCATGTTTCTATTACGCTTAATGTATATTTATATATAGAGGATATGGTTGGAGGCATTGTACGCTCTCTCAACCAACCATTCAATTTAACTTGTACATTTATTGAGTGTTACTAACATTTAAATAATGTATTATGTATGATGACAAACATAGGCCTAAGTGGCCTATACAACATTGGGTTGTCATGGTAACTGCCTCTTTCTACCTTAGTGTGGACTACGGGTGGTAAGGGGCTATGTTACAGAGGAGAACTAACTGACACTACAGGATTATAATAATATTTTTCCATTATCGATAGAGGTACTAGTGGTGTACCATCCATATTAGGAAACACTAGAGGTGTTCCATATGGTTTTCTAGGGTAGGGAACTTGGTTCCCATGCTAAGAATTAGATGAATTCGATGCCCCTAGTGTTAGAAAATTATATATTATGGAGCAATGGAATACATAAAATACTGCAGAAATATAAGCAGAGAAAATGCATAAAACAAGAGAGACACAGATATACGTGGTTCACCTAGTTTGGGCTACATCCACGGAGAAACAACCAGTCGTTCTTTTATTATATTATCCAGCAAACTGAAGGGATACAACCTAGAGCAGATCCACTGTAACACCCTCTTCGCTCTCAATCTCCTCTCTCTTCCTCACTCATAATATATATATATACATAGACGCAATACAATTCCCTCATATATAGTGAGGGGTTTCCTTCTAGGGAAAAAAACCCTAAATTAAACATAACTTCTACCGTTAGATCATCCGCCTAGTGAATGGCCCAGTTTGACTAGAAATTACTAGACTTTTACAAGGCAATTTTACATCTATTTTTAGCTTCGGGGGCACTGCCCCTGAACCCCCGCCGAGGGATGCCCCTAGACCCCCCCGCATGGTGGTGTGTACAGTCTTCCTAGGGTATACATCCGGCTGAGACCTTTGAATAAAAAATATAATCCGGCTCCACACCCAGCACCTAGCTTATATTTACTAAATGTTTGGGGTCAATGGGAATCTATTATAACCATGTAAATATACCTTAAATGTGTGTAAATAATCTCAAACTATTGATACATGGTGATGGCTTGCCCCCCATCTTGGGGCATAGTGGTTACAATGTATTTTTCTACGAGTGGCAAGATAGACTCGCAGAAGAAGTCTAAAAAACATTCTTTGGAAATTTTGATCTTGAAAATGCTATGAAGTCTATGACAATCATGGATGCGATATGCTATGTCAGTAGAAGAGGATTGTCAAAAATCAGAAAATAGTTCTGAACCTTTGTCATGATGCAAGGGAGTTGGAAAAAGGAGAGAAACAGTCTGGTTATATATTCAAATGTTCGATGGGACCCCACCTTCTCACTAATGCACCACTTAGTCAAGGGGCCATTTAGGGTGTGTTGAAAGAGCCTCATTAAAATTGATTCATAAGTGATACTCTTCCAATAAAAGCATAAATAAAATTTCAATACATGGTTGGTAGGATCCTCCCCTAGTATTCTTTGAAACATAGGAATATCTAAAGCTAACTTGGTAAGCGGGGGGGGCGCATGTGACTTGATGAGATATGGAATCATTTTTGAAACTAGAAA
Organism: Pinus taeda; assembly: GCA_000404065.3. Lineage (NCBI taxonomy): Eukaryota > Viridiplantae > Streptophyta > Pinopsida > Pinales > Pinaceae > Pinus > Pinus taeda. The sequence goes on along the minus strand of APFE031263651.1, from coordinate 54,815 downwards.
TATATACGAGGTTTAATGAAGTGACAAATGGAATATCAGGTGTTGGATTCGTCATAGTTGTGTGACACTTGAGATGCAATGCTATTATGAGGTAAAGTTGTTCCTAACAAAGTTGCACCAAGGATAGATGAGCCTATCAAAGATGGATCAATAGTTGATATACGAGGACAAGTTCAAGCACACAGGGTTGCAAGACCTAGCACCTCCAACCAAATTTGGGAGGCCTTGAAGATAATGAAAGCATAAAGGTGCAAAGTGGTCCACTGGGATGTTCAATGAAATGGATAGATGGTGAAGAGAATTTCAAGTATGCAAACCAACAAATTGAAACATAAAAAAAAAAAACAAAAAAAAAACAAAAACCAAAATTTAATTACTTTAATGACACTTATTTTGTGATAAAAACCAAGTTTTAATGGGGGGTTGTGTATGAAATCTTAAAAGACCTAGTGTCCTATCACTCAATAGTAATTGGGTCTTCTACAAGTTTTCAATAATGGGAGTTGATTCCATTGGAAGAAAACTAATGAAGGTATGAAATGAGGGCTACAATGAGGGGTAATGGGGAATTTCCTAAATAAACTAGTGATTCTTTCAACAATCATTCAAAATCACCTATAGGTTGCGACTTCTCCCAAATGCATCACCTTTGGTAATTTTCCTTATGTTTTGACCACTAATATAACTTTTTCCATTTCAAGTGATAAAATCTCAACTTTTGGGTATCAATCATAGATATAGAGCCCCTAACAAGAGTTGGGATACTTAGGGAGGCCCATGATAATAATTTATTTAAGCCTTTCCCCCTTCACAGGTTCCATACACTAGGTTGAGGAGGATTTGAAGCTTCCTAAAAGACAACTTTTTATGTTTTAGATGAAAATGATATGTAGGTTTTAACCCCGTATAGGAATTACCTACATACGAATTCTAAAAATAAGAAAATAGACAATGAAGACAGCATGACACATGAAACAAATATACATAGAGATTTTATCTTAGATCCCGAAACCGGGACTACTAGATTGATTTTTCATTATGTTCCTTTCAATGTTACAATACATATATATACATGTCGAAGCATCCATAAACCCTAATCCATTAACCCTGGATTAGAACATAACCGTAGTTCCCTTGACCAGATCTACAAAATGCCATCGACTGAAAACCATCGCGCCCAAAACCATGTGTGAAATCCATGCACAAAACCATCGATAGGTTTGCCCACCTTATATAGGGTTAAAAAAAAAACCCAAGCTTAAATATTGTTGCTAATCATGGAAATAATATAACACAACCCAACATGATCAAGGGGGATTATTTGCATTTCTAACCCCACAGTCCTATCTTATACTACACTTCTTTTGTGATCCTGTGACGTGGGAAATTAGTGTGTTTAAGTTAGGTTTCTCTTAAGTGGTTCTAAGATTGGGATGATGGCATGCGACTCATTTTACTCTGGGTGTAAAAATGGTGAACTTCAAATAGTCTATTTTAATTTTGTAATTCCACAAGATTGCTCCAAGTTCAAGGGGAAGAGAATTCTTTTAACATAAGAGATAATAGAAATTAATGTGTGTTTTGTGTGGTAGGTGAAAAGTGACAAGTGATCATCACAAATGTGTGTTATATTGTAGAGATATGGATACCATGTCATGAGTAACTTTTCCAACCTAGTTATACTATGTGATTTGTATCTTATTGAAAAGAAAATAATTGCATATAATGTGACACTTACTTTCCTCCTAATCAAATTAGGTGATGTAACCTATATTCCTAAGGGAGGTGAAAAAGGACTTCAAATTTATTTTGATTCCCCTAGATCATTATGAGTGCAAGGGGAAGAGTATACTCAACAATGAATTTTACCACTTCAAATCTCATTACTACAATTTAATAAAGGGAACTTAATGGCATCCACTTTGTGAAAGAGACAAAATTTCTCCTACTCTAATGGTTAATTATAATGGAAAACAATTTAAATATGTTACCAACATATGTAGGAGTGGGGGGAGATTATTAATGGTTGCCACCCAATTCAAGAATGAGAAGGGGAGAGATTATTAATTGTTGTGACCCTACTTAAAAATGAAAGGAAAATTAAATGAAAGTGAGTTCTATAGATCCATGCACATAAAAGGTTGATAGACACATGGTTTGACAAGCCTCCCAAAAATGTTTTTTAGAAATTGCATGTCTATTTTTTTATAATCATGTAGTCATCCCCAAAATGAAACATGCCAAATTCAACTAATCACATGCCATAGTGAAGCCTAAAAATAATTCAAATAATTGTAGCAATGGTTAACAAATAAAATTGAAAGGGAAGGATAGCCTATACACAACATAGATGAGAGGAAACAATCTTCATGATGGATTTTGGAGAGAGTGTGTCCCAAAATCCAATCCTACATAGGTTGTTGTTCTGTACATAGAGAGATAGAATTTGTTAGTATGAAATGGAAGTAAAATAACAAACAATGTGACTAAATCCAAGCATCAAATGAAGAATTCACATTGCTAAACAAAAACACAAGAAGAAAGAAACTTGAAATTTTGAAAGAAATTGAAGGTTTGAAACGTAATATTCTTAGTGTTAGTCAAATCTATGATCATGGATGCACTCTCACATTTCATTATCAAGGTTGTGAGATAAGGAATAAGAGCACAAGAAAATTTAGTTGCAACTACAAATAGAACATCAAATAGCATATATATCCTCAATGAGATCAAGCGACAAAAATGCTATATCAGAAAAATGTATGAAAGAGAGTTGTCGAATAGAATAATGGGCCATAGGAACTTTGATAATATGGTCAAAATCGGCACTAAAAATAAGTGAGAGATATGCAAAAGATCAAAAAATCTTAAAACACTATTTGCAAGCAATATTAACATGGGAAGTAGAAACCACAAATCAATGAACATCTAGAAGAGAAAAGTTGCAAGGAAGAAGATAAAGATGAAGAAAATGAAGAAGAAGAAACAGAACATCAAGATACAAAGAAACCATCTAGATTCCTATAAAATAATAATTCAAGCAATATAATTATTGATGATAAAAGTTATGGGAGTGTGAACTAGATGAAGATTAGAAAGTAGACTAGAACATGCACATTTCTCCTTGGTATGTAAAATTGAGCATAAGAAATTCATAGCATCTAGCGAAGAAAATCATTGGATTAATGTTATGGAAGAATAACTTAATAAAATTGATCAAAATGAGACATTGGAAATTGCTCCAAGACCAGCTACTGAAGGAAAGCATTGGATTGATGTTATGGAAGAATAAGTTAATCAAATTGAGAAAAATGAGACATTGGAAATTGTTCCAAGACCAAAAGATAAAAATGTGATTGGAACCAAGTTGATTTTCAAAAACAAGTTCAATGAAGATGGTCAAGCACTAAGAAATAAATAAACATTAGGTTATAGAGGCCATGATCACATTGAAGGTATTTATTTTGAAGAAATATTTTCCTCGGTTGCAAGAATACAATTTATTAGAATGTTTTTGGCATTTATATGTTTCAAGAATTTCAAAGTTTATCAAACGGATATTAAGTCATCCTTTATCAACAAAAATTTAGATGAATACGTATATATTGGCTACAAGGGTTCTTATTATTAGAAAATAAGGATCATGTGTGAAATTTGGAGAAAACATCCTATGGGATTACAAAAGTTCCTAGAGCTTGGTATTCAAGTCTTGACAATATATGCAAAGACAAGTATCTAAATGAGAAATTGTTGACACCAATGTATAGATCGAGATAGAAGGAGAAAATCAATTAATTTTTGTAGTTTATGTATATGATATCATTTTTTGATGTTGCATGAACAAAATGTGCAAAAGGTGTCCAATAAAAATGTAAAAGGAATTTGAGATGTATATGTTTGGTAAATTTTCATTCTTTCATGATTTTCAGATTTTTCAATTCAATAAAGTCATATTCATTTAAGAAACCAAGTATATCAAGAAGGTGTGGAAGAAATTCAAAATGGAAAATTATGCACCACCAAACACATCCATGGTCACAGGTTTTAAATTGAATAAAGATGATGAATCTCCATAAGAAAATAAAAGACTATACATGTCAATTATTGGTAACCCACAATATGTGATGACATCAAGACCAAGAATTATTCATGTAGTAGGCTTGGTTGCATGATTTCAAATTGCACCAAAAGAAACACATGTTCAAGCAATTGAAGAATATTTAGATATCTAAATGGCACCTTTGACTTCACCTCGTGCTTCTCAAGAGGTGAATATTTTCCTTTAACAACACATATGGATGTATATTGGGTAGACAGTGTTGATGATAAGAAAGGTACAAATGGAGGAGAGTTATTTTTGGGCAGAAATCTAGTCTCTTGGTTGACCAGGAAACAACCTTCAATTTCTCTATTCACAACAAACACCAAGTATATATCAACAACCTCATGTTGCACACAAGTTCTTTAGATGAAGAAAACATTGAGAGATATTAAACTAGAATATGATCATTGATTATTCAATATCAATGCTTTGTTACAACATAACTGCAATAAATATTTCAAAAAATCTTGTTATACACTCAAAAACAAAGATTATTCTAATCAATTATCACTTCTTAAGAGAACAGGTAGAAGAATAAAATGTCAAGTTGAAATAAATTTACACCAAATAGTATATTGCACATATTTTTACAAAAAATATTCCCAAAGATACATTTGAATATCTAATACAACAATTGGGATTAATATCCATCTCATCACTAAGTGTTTAAGGAGAAGAACACATTCAAGGGAAGCATCCCTTTGCCATTGTTGTCAAAGGGGAAAGTTGCAAACAAGGGGAGTATTATAGCAAGGGGGATAATGTTTTCATTGTAGATAGATAAATGATGCGAGTAATTTTTGTTGTCACTTAAACAAAAATACTCATTGCAGGACCTTTTACTGACATGATTTTGCATGCGGACATGACTGACACATTCTTTAAATAATGGTTTACCATCACATCGACATTATTCAAAGAAGCCAAACATCAAAGAAAACAAGAAGCACAAACAACCATGAATAATCATAACACCGATATGATAACAAAGTTCATCCTTGGGGGGAAGCGGCTACGTCTCTGGATTCATTTGGAACTATGAATTCCTTTACTTATTATGAGGCATTATCCTTCTTACAATGGGATGAAAACATCTCACACCATATGTTGATGATGCTCCTTAAAGAGTTTCCTTCTCAAAAAAGGGCCAAAGGCCCTAGCATAAAAGACATATCCTTAGCACCAGAAGGGCTACCTTTTCTCTCAGTACAAGGCTTCAATCTCTTACAATGCTCCTCCAAATTATCACACCAAAAACTCTCCAAAATGTTCTCCCCCTTGCCCCCACAAAAAAAAAAAAAATAAATAAATAAAAAATCTCACATAAGGAAATTATATAGTTTTTCCCCAATAAAAATACATAACTTCCCAGATCCACAATAGTAGGATCTTAAGACGTTTTAAGGAAAAACAAGATCCATGATTCTAGGATCTAAAACTTACTCAAGAAAAAAAATGGTAAAATCCAAACTTCAAGGATCTCAATGGTGCCAAGAGCCCTCAACCTCTTATAGAGAAATATAATATTAGTTGTGAGCTCAATTCTCACATAAAACCAATTCCTCAAATGGAAAATAAGTGAATATTTTGTGAGTCATTTTCCACTCACTTGCATGATTATCCAATTTAAAATTTTAAATAAAATAAGGCATAAAATTATTAATCCAATTTATTCTCTTATTCCAAGCTTTGTCACCTATCATCAAATTTATTCATGGTGCATAACATAAACTTCTGCATGTGTTGAGATCCTCTTGGATAGAACCTCCCCATAGAGAAACTTTTAGTCCTCTAAACGTATCAATCCAAACCAGTAGGTATATGTACACTCCTTTCAATTTGTAGCAATATTAATTATGTTGCAATATCAAATAGTAATATAAAGCTACAGTATATGTTTGAAATCAAAGACTCTTCAACACGATTCAAATCAAAATCTAGCTTTCCAGCACTAGGAGATGAGCATCATGAGTAAAAGATGCAAGACAATTCCCTTTCATCAAAACTGCCATCTTCTGCCAGGGCCCAATACCAATTCCTTATTGTTGTACAACTTCCTCCTCCACAACCAAAACATACTCATTCACTGTATGAAGTACTTATACATTTATATACATGGTATACTCAATCTCGATCATCGTCATGAAACGTGGAGGCACCTCAACATTCAAGTCCATGAGCTTAAACAGTATTGACCTCTACAAATCAAGTATGCAGAAAAGTTGGTTTCCCTGGTAAGACAGATTAAACTATTACCCCATATGATTCACTCCATTTGTTGTTTCTCTGTGTAGTTTCAACTAAAATGAGTAATGGAGAAATCGCAGGTGTGGTGAGTTTTGAGCCTTACAAATTCAGAATGTCATGGAGATAATACAGTGGCAAACCGATGGTCTGCAAGGGCTGTTAGAGGACACCAGATTGATGTTGGGTGTAATGGATAAGACGCGCAATATGCTGGAGAATGCATCAGATTTTATTAGAACGTATGAGGGATGGCATGTACACCCCCTCAATAAGATCAAATGGCCCCAACTCCCGAGCATATACAATGCACAACAAACTGTCGTGGAATTTGTTAACCTTCGATGGCTATATATCTCGGTGAGCAGTCACATGTTGTGACAAAGATGGGGAACCAAAACTCACAATCCAAAAACAATAAACTCCAAATATGACCAAGCTAGAGTTATAATCTACCGCCAATCGAAATCCAACATGTCCAATCACATGCAATATGGTGGGACCAACAATAGCTCACAATCTATCTTCTAAGTGCCACATCACCCATAATCCCACAAAATCTCCAAAGCATCTCAATAATTGATAGTGGAAATCATGGAAAAAAATATTTATGGGGTAATGGGGCTAGTCGCTAGTTGAAGCACATGATTTCTATGGAGTTGATATGTTTTTTAGGCTGCAAATTGTTATCTTATGATTTGGCCATATTCTCGTAGTACTAGCCCAGAAACATTGATTGACTTATCACAAATTCCAGCTCCACCATATTTCTCTCAACCTCCCACCTAGGTTGGCACCATAATAATTATTCCAAAGTAGTAATGAGTAGGATATTTTTCCCTAGCATTAGCATGGTACATTATGGATTTCATTTCCTTTCTCTTCTATCCCTCATTCGGCAACTACTTCAAGATCCTTAAAATGTTGCTCACACTTAAAAGCTTATGCATGTTCAAGAATTGTTTGGAGTAATCCAAAGGAAAGTATGGAGTTAGTGGGAAATCTGGAGAACATTTTCTTCTCTGGTACTTGCATGCAACACAACACTAATAGGTCCACATTTACTAGACATCTTCTTCAACATTGGAGAGATGTGGAGAAAAATTACTCCAAGCTTAATCCGCGTGCTACTCATAGTGTAGACCTTTTGCAAAGAATTTGACATACCAATATACTACATGGATCAATGTTGTTCTCTGCAGTTTTTAGGTCTTTCAAAAAGGAATTTTGTGCTTGGAGTTTCGGTACCTAGCGTTTGGGCAGCAAAAGGTCTCTTAGGAATAGACATAACGCCTACAAGGTAGTCAAGTTCTTTCTTCCTAAGGAAACCAACAACAGTTGGTTTGAGATATTTAATAACACTTTTCGTTGATGCATGTGCTCTTTGATTTGTGCCAAAAGCATCATTAACGTATAGGTTTGCAACAAATTTCAACTTCCTTTTAATTCAGGATAATTTTTCTCTTCTTCCTTGTAGAATCGAACATTCTCAAGAAGCAAAACTCATCCATTTGGAAGCAATGCCACATATTTTTCTACTTCCGCTTCATTAAAATCATCTCCTTTTTCTATGGTGATATTTCAAAGTCAGACATTGCTCAAAGACACATGAATTCCTTCAGTGTCTAGGCTAACCTCTGGGGCCTGGATAGTCAATACTTCTACCAGGATGTTGTCATATGAATTAATGGTGATATGGAACTTCTTGTTGTTAATGGAGGTAATGACTTTCACCAAAGTATTCGTAGTGTGGGTTAATACTAAAGACGTAGCGGTCTAACCATATTATTCATAGTTCCCACACACATCCCACCAAGAGGCGCCCTCTCCATCCAAACTTCCACTACCGTCAATCATTATACCACTCACATTCTTCAATTCCAAGTAGTAGGTTTCACTCTGGATTATTATTTCATTCAAGGTTTAATTGTTGTGTATTGTTTCCTTAAGGACCTCATTTACATCCATATGAGTGGCTTTGAAATTGGCTCCATTTACAGTGATGTCGCTAACCCTATTAGCAAAATGATTTTCGCCAAGGCATCCCAAACTGATTCCATGACTGGGTCTGCAAGTAATTTGTTCAATGGTAATATTGGAAGTACCATCCATATATCTCGAATATCACTAACAGGCACGACCTTGTTGTTTGCATCAACAACAAATTTGTCTACAATAATTACATTTGTTGGCAATAAAAGAGGGGCACCCTTCTCTTTAGCTTTCTACATCAGGGTCATGGCAAGCTCAATCTTTTAATATTCAACCAAACAATGTAAAAACTAAACCATCATTATTGGCCATAATTTATTTATTTTTTTGTTAATTCTATATATACATAATAAAAAAAGTGAATTTCGAAGGCATGAAATGAAAACTCAACTTTGAAGATATCCCATCCATTTCTTATCAACACACTCGAATGGACTCTCTTAGACTACTTGGTAGGTCTGAAAACATTGATTGCATGTTCTGTCATAGTTGTTGTGTCCTCCTTTATTTCATCTTGTGTTGGACTACTTGTTGTATCTAATTTCTTTTTCTTTGTAGATATCTACATGATTCCCTTTCTTTGGTTTGGATGAAGGTGTGGGTTAACTTTCCAACACTTACCAATTCAATGACCACTTATTTGGAAATGAGTGCAGAAATTATTTTTGCTACTTTCTTTCTTATGACAAGTAGAATTACCCCTTTTCTTTATTAATTGGATCTATCTGTCCAAAGAAATGTTTTCCAACATCTTGCAACACAATTATTGTTTAACCCTTGAAATGTACAAGGTTTCTTATACAATAAATTCTTCCTTGCATTTTTAGTTTTCTTGTAATTAAAAGGAACCCTAGCATATATGTGTGGATCATACCTTGTAGACCTTCCTTGCTATAATTCCAAGAAGAATATTTGGACTTCGCTCCTTTCTTGGATGGTTTTCTCAATGGATTTGAAGCTTATGTTGCCTTCGATCCCATTGGTGATGCGTGCTCGTCAACTTTGGCCAACTCTCCTTTGTTGGTGGAACACTCTCCCATTTTTTCCTCCACAACTGGCTCCAACATAAGCCTCAACATTCACTTTTCTTCTTCTCCATCTTGGAGAAGTATTCAAAGTTCATCATTCTCTGCCTGAATTCTTTAGTTGATTTCTTTGAGTTCTTCAATTCTCGCTTGCATCAAGTCTTTACCCATGATGATATTCACAATCCTAGAAAAATAGTCAGACCACTCTAATAACAATTGATCCGAGTAATTTTTGTTGTCACTTAAAGAAAAATACTCATTGCAGGACCTTTTATTGACATGATTTTGCATGCGTACATGACCAACACATTCTTTAAATAATGATTTACCATCAGATCAACATTATTCAAAGAAGCCAAACATCAAAGAAAACAAGAAGTAGAAAAAACCATGAATAATCATAACACTGATATGATAATGGAGTTCACCCTAGGGGGAAGGGCCCACATCTCCGTATTTGTTTGGATCTACGAATCACTTTATTAATTTTGAGGCATTCTCCTTCTTACAATGGGCTGGAAACATGTCACACCATATGTGTATAATGCTCCTTAAAGAGTTGCTTTCTCACAAAAAGGCCAAAGGAACTCACAAAAATACATTTCCTCAGCACCATAAGGGCTACATTTTCTCTCAGTACAAGGCTTTAAGCTCTTACAAAGCTCCTCCAAAATATTAGAAAAAAATATCCAAAAGGTTCTGCCCCCCACAAAAATCTCACATAAGGAAAATATATAATTTTTCTCCAAGTAAAAGACATACTCCCTAGATCCAGAATAGTAGGATCTTAAGACTTTTTAAGGAAAAACAAGATCCATGATTCGAGGATCTAAAACTTACAGAAGGACAAAATATGGTAAAATCCAAACTTCAGGGATATCAACGATGCCAAGAGCCCTCAACCTCTCATTGAGAAATAACAAATTAGTTGTGAGGTCAATTCTCACATAAAACTAATTTCTCAAATGGAAAATAAGTGAATATTTTGTGAGTTATTTTTCACTCACTTACAACACTATCCACTTTACAATTTTAAATGAAATAAGGCATAAAATTATCAATCCAAATTATTTGGTTAATCCAAGCTTTGTCACATATCATAAAATTTCTTCATTATGCACAAAGTAAACTTTTGAATGTGTGGAGATGTAACAACCATAGTTAAAAATTCATGTAAAAATATATAAGGTCACATGTAGGTTTTAACCCCATAAAGAAATTACCTGCATGCGAATTCTGAAACACAGAAAATAAATAATACAAGAGCATAACACATAAAACCCATATACACAAAGATTTTCCCCTGTATCCCAAAACTAGGACTACCAGCTTGATTTTTCATTATGTTCCTTTCAATGTTGCAATACATATCTATACATGCCGAAGCATCCAATACCATGGACCAAAAACCATTGCGTCCAAAACCATGGACTGAAAACCATCGCGTCCAAAACAATGTGTGAAAAGCTATGTACAAAACCATAGGTAGGTCTGCCCAACATAATATAAGGTCCAAAAACAAAATTTTCTAGGGTGCTGCCCCAAACCTCATACAGGGGGGCTACCCACACCCCTCAAACCCCTTGTGACCCCCACCCCTCCCACTACGCAATTGGTGCAATGAAGGGGGGGCTCCGCCCCCCCAACCCCCAGTTAACTACGTGCGCTACTCATGGAAAGAATATATCACATCCCAACATTCTCCCACTTGTTGCTTTCTTTCGATAGGGGACCACAAAAGAGCTTAGTCATTTATCCAACCCCACAATGCCCATTGTTTCTCTACACCAGTAGAACTTCTCAGAGCTCATAGATTTTGGAAATGCATCTACAGTATTCTTCAAAGTCTCCACCTTTACCAACAACATTTTTTTGTCTTCTATCATATTCTTCGCAACGTGATACTGAACATTAATTTGCTTTGTCTTTTAATGATATGTAGGGTTCCTTGCAAATAAAATTGCACTTTGGCTGTCACAGTCTATCCTTATAGCTCCTTGTATTAACCCCATACTTGAACACAATCTTTGCAACCAAACTACTTCCTTGCTTGCATGAGTGGCTGTCATGTATTCTGCCTCTATAGTTGATAGTGCCACTACAGATTATTTCTTACTCATCCAACTAAATACAGCTCCAACACCTCTTGTTTTGTATTTATATGTCTTGTTGCAATTCATGAATTAGTTGCTGTTAGATAGATTTCTTCCTTAGTAAAATAGGTTGCTTTTTCATGATTTACATAGTTGTTTCAATTTTAGTTTGCTAAAGTAGGTTAAATAGTTATAGGAGAAAGATATAAAAAGGACATCAATAGAGCCTTGACCTCCTTTCCTCCCTTTAGGACTATGAGCTGAGGTCAAGACACTCTTGCTACCACAAAAACATAATTTTACTTCCTCCATGCAATTTCTAGTGTTATAGTTTGATTTAGAGGTCAATGCTTTGCTTCAGATCCATTTTTCCATACTCATTTCTTTTTTTGAAATAAATATCTTTCCATGCTTTCCTTTCCATATAACATTGTTTAGCATTTTATTTTCCCAGATCAGAATTTAGGTTAACATGGGATATAGTTCTGTTTTTTTGATACAACTAGTTCTTTTCTTTCCCAGTTTCAAGGTTTGATTTGTAGCTCTCTTGCAGTATATATCTGCTCATAATAAGTCAATAAATCAGCCATCACCATCTCATTTGCTACATGTTTCACAGGTCATTCATAGCCCTTCACAAATCTGCCCTAATTTTCTCTGTTTTCCTCATAAACTTTCCTCTCAACTCTTGAAACAATCCAACTATCATTTTCTTTCCTAATCCTCCTTAATAAACATCAGACATCTTAACACATCCCTCTATTCTATATCTATCCTTTCCCACCATTTTTCAAACTTTAAAATCTCTAAAATAGCCATCGGCATCCTCATGTAGTTCCTCCTGTAGATCCCCTACAACCTCCTATAGAATTTCTTGTAAGTGACTTTTTGAAGTCCGATTGAAGGGAAAGCCTCTAGAAGGTTGCCAGAGGCTTCCTAGGACCCCTCCACACCTTCCTACACCTCTGCAAATCCCAAGGTCACCCTCCATCATCACCTAATCGCTGCCATATCCACAAATAAAAAGTTACATGCACGACAATTTCACATAAAGTACATAAAAATCCAAAAAAGATGTTTCTTTCTTATTTCCTTCTAGAAATAGCTTGAATAGACGTTGTTTATTTCCTAAGTAGGTAATGGCATGTATTTTATGGTTTTTCATCCCTCTTTCTGCAAAAGTAGGTTTAGTCAATAAACTAGGGTTTGCTAGGTTTACTTCACATTTTAGTCTTCTTTCTCTTTCTGCAAGTAGAATAGCCTCTCGAGAGTAAGCTTTCCTTTCTTTCATCACATATAAAGCTTCTTCTAGAATTCATAGAAGTTGGCTTGAGCTTCTAGTGATCTTGCGCCAACTGATCAAGTGACAACTGCAGTAAGAACTAGTACTTGTGCATATAGCACCGTCGCTTCCAAGTTTGTTACGAACTACCAGATTGATAAAAGTAAAGTGGGAAGCCCCAGGAGTTGCAGCATTATTACTGAAATATTGGTGCTCACCACTTCTTTTGGCGTTGTTGCTAGGGAAGGGTCAGAGTATTTTGTGATTACTACTCTTCTTCTATTTCCTACTACAACATTCTGCTAAGTAGTTCATTTCAGCAAAAGTAGAGTAGTTGTTTCTTTCAATTTTTTCATTTCCTTGCTTTCATTTCAATTCTACAATTTCCATTTAAGCAAAAGTAGATTAGCCCTTTCAATTCTGCAATTTCCATTTCAGCAAAAGTAGATTAGTCCTTTCAATTTTGCAATTTTCATTCCAGATTAGTCATTTCCTTGCTTTCATTTCAATTCTGCAATTTCCTTTCAGCAAGTTCATTTCAATAGTTGCAATTTCTTTGTTCAATCAATTTTAGTTTTGCAGGTACAAGTAGAAAAAAAAAACAAAAATCACCCAAAAAGAGATTTCCTTTCATGCCTCGTAGGAACAAAGATAATTTAGGGAAATTCCTACCCAACATCCCCACCACATCACAAAGCCGCCCTTCTCTCTTCTTCGGTGGTAGTGATACAAAAGAACCTTTAGGAGAACAACCAGAGATATTTAAAGAACCTATAAGAGAAGAAGAGGAAGAAAACATCCCTCCTGAGACAATGGATGAAAACAAAAATTTTAGGAGGAATGGAGAAGGAGTAGAGGGTACCTTTCCCATCCGAGAGACCAATGGGGACACTAAAATGAAGGACATAAGCCCTTCATCCCTACCTCACTTCCATGGATTGACTACGGAAGATCATGGCACCTTTTTGTTTGAATTTGCTATTATCTGTCGAACCTATGACTATGCAGAAGATGAGCAGAAGTTGAAATTGTTTCCTTCTACCCTCAAGGATGCAGCATTGCGATGGTTAATGGGGTTACCTGGCAACGGAATCACAATTTGGGCTCAGATGCAGAAAGCCTTTAATAACAAATATTGAGACTGCTGTAGGTCAAAAGATACCAAGGAAGAAATATTCCAAATGACCATGGGAAGTGATGAATCCTTGGAAGATTATGAAGAAAGGTTCCAGCTTAGTTATAAAAGGGCTAGGTGCACAGTTGGCCCTAAACCTCTGAAGTTGGTCCTACTCAGAGGAATTCCAAAAGACTTTCTAGACACCCTCCATTTACTAGCTGGGGTAGACATCTACCAACTACCTTATGAAGACATAAAGACTGTTTTTAGAAACCATTTTAGGGCAGCTAGAAAAAGACGTAGGGGGAGTCAACCCACAGCTAGTACCTCCTCATCCAGTTCATCCCTTAAAGGTGAACTTGGAAACATGCTGGAAGACTTCAAGAGTGAGATGTTGCAGACTCTTGCCATGCAAATGGATACCTTGCATATCAAAAGGAAACAAGAGGAAGCAGACAGGGCTTTGGCCATTTTTTGTCCTAGGTACACCAAAAGGCATCCTAGGAACAAATGTCCATTGAACTTTATAGAGGTTTGTTTAGTCTGTGAAGAATATCATTCTATAGATAACTGTCCTTCGTTGCCCAGACTTAAAGCTGTATACCAAGGGGCCAAAGGAGCCACTGAACCACTCTATTTCATGAACCAAAGGAGACCGCGTGGACCTAGACCATGCCAGTAAGGAATGCAAGGGACATCTCAGGCATACTACAACCTCAATCAAGACACTTCCATACCTTCTTGGGGTCCCCTTGCTCATTGTTCCTGGTCCACACCTCCTCTTTGGTCATATCCATCTCAATATCATGCCCAACTAGCCGCTCATTCATTCCACTCCTGTTCTCAGCCACAACCTTAGTGGAATGCATCTCAGAGTGGAGGCCCCTATACAACTCTCCTCCCACTCTTTTGCCTCCACCACCTGCTCAACCGTAATAATTGCCTCCTGCTCCACTAAGGAAACCCCAAATGCCTACTCAAACGAACTCAAACATGAACAAAAGATAGGCTCATCAAGTATACAGTGGGTAACCATCATGCCCAACCTATGCTCTGGAGATTTAGGAGATTAACCTACGATCTGGGAAGGTCCTCCCAGATAGCCAGCCTCCCCCTCAGGAGGTTGAGGAAGATAGAGAGGAAAGTGAACCAAAAGCAAATCCACTCTTTCTTGAGAGACTATTCGGGACAACGCAACCGACCACAGAAGAAACTAATCTTCTGGGAGAATTGAAATAGTTATCTGTAATGATACCACTTCTCCAAGCCATAAAAGATGTGCCCATGTACAATAAGATGATCAAAGAGAATTGCTTTAGGAAACCAAGTAGGAAAGTAATATGTCGGGGAAATTAATCTGTCGGAAAATATTTAGACCTTGGAAGCCTAATAATTGATTTCCAAATCAATGGCACATGATCCCCCATACCCTAATTGATCTGGGGGCTACCATTAATGTGATGACAAAGGACACCATGCTCAAGCTCAACCTCTAGGGCTCCTGGAGAAAGACCACAATAGTACTGCAGCTAGCAGACCACTCCACCCTGACCCCTGAAGGGATTGTGGAGGATGTGATGGTCTCCATTGATTCGTGGGAGTACCTTATTGATTTCTTGGTTCTCCAACTGAAAGAAAAGCTCACTGGGTATCCTCTCTCTTTTGGGGAAGACCCTGGTTGGCCACTGCCAATGCTTACATCAGTTATCGAGCTGGGAACATGACTATCAAGAACGGGCATATGTCAAAGCACCTAATCCTATACCCTCCTGCCCAACCCTTGCTAGAACATCATCTACCTCTCTGGTTGGAGGAGGAGGATGAGGATGAAGTCTATTCTGCACCACTGTGTGTAGTAGAAACTACCATGGGGGAAACTGCAAAATGAGGATGATATCATTGAAAATTTAATTCAGAATCCACCCCGCAGCATTTTTCCATTAGAAGATATAGTGAAAAAAACCCAAGACAATCCCTTAATTGATCTCTGTGGGGCTGAGACGATCTCTCTCCGTGTTAAGAATATAGAGTTCGGCCCAAAAAGAACCTTGAAAATCAACTCATCCCTATCTACCTCCCAGGAGAAGGAATTGTGCAGCTTATTGAGAAAACATTTAGATGCCTTTACTTGGAGCTATAAGGAGGTGAAGGGAGTGCACCCTTTAGTTTGTACTCATCACATTTACATTAAGAAAGATTGCAAACCAGTCAGCCAACCTCAAAGGAGGATGAATCCAGCCCTTAAATACATTGTCAAGGAAGAATTGCAAAATTTACTGGATGCAGTATTCATCTACCCCATCTCTGACAGTGAATGGGTCTCTCCTTTGGTGCTAGTGCCAAAGAAAAATGGTAAGTGGAGGATCCGTGTCAATTTTCGGGAACTAAATAAGGCCACCAAAAAGGACCATTTTCCTTTGCCTTTCATAGATCAAGTGTTAGATGGTCTAGCAGGGAAACATTTTTCTCCTTCCTAGATGGCTTTAGCAAGTACAATCAGATTCAAATCAGCCTAGAAGACCAAGATAAGACCACTTTCACTTGTCCTTGGGGTACCTTTGAATATCGGGTCTTTGCTTTTTGTTTGTGTAATGCTCCCGCCACTTTCCAGAGAGCAGTATTGCGTATATTTTCTGAACTGGTTCATGACGTAGTGGAAATATATATGGATGATTTTACTCCTTATGGCTCTAACTTCCAGGAAGCTTTAGCTAACCTAGGAAAAGTTTTGGACAAGTGTATTGAAATGAACCTGCCCCTCAGTCTGCAAAAATGTGAATTCTTAATGACTAAAGGGACTATGCTAGGTCATGCAATATCTCAACAAGGATTGCAAGTGGACCCCAACAAAATTACCATCCTCCAAAGGGTCCCACCTCCTCAAAAAGTGAGAGATGTACGAAGTTTCATAGGCTTATCGAGATATTACAGAAGATTCATTAAAGATTTCAGTAAGTTAGCCTCTTCGTTGTTTGGTCTTTTCGGAAAAGATATCAAGTTCATATGGACTGAAAACTATCAAGAAGCCCTAAATACCTTGAAAAGAAAACTTGTGACTGCCCCAATTCTTAGAGGCCCAAACTGGGCCCTACCTTTGCACATTCACACAGATGCCTCAAACAAAGCAATAGGAGTAGCCTTGGGGTAGATTAATGAAAAGTTACCTTATGCCATATACTTTATAAGTAAAAATTTGTTCAAGGCCGAGTTAAACTACACGGTAACCGAGAAGGAACTCCTAGTTGTAGTACAGTCCTTAAATAAATTCAGACATTACATCACAGGCTATCAAACCTTTGTACACAATGACCAAGCTGCAAATAGGTATTTAATGAACAAACCAGATGTAAATGCTCGCATTATTAGATGGTTGCTTTTATTGCAGTAGTTTGATTTAACCATTGTTGATAAGCCTGGTAAGGAAAATGTTGTTGCTGAGTTTTTGTCTAGAGTAAATCTGCCAGCAGGTGAGGAAGGAATGGTGGATGATCAAATGCCAGATGAACACCTACTTGCTATCTCAATACTCTCTCCATAGTTTTCTGATATAGCAAATTACTTGGTTTCAGCACAGTTCCCACCACACTTGTCCTCGAAAGAGAAGAGCAAGATCGTGAGGAAAAGCACCCCTTTCACATGGATTGGGGGCAATCTCTTCAAACTTGGCCCAGATCCGATCTTGAGAAGATGCGTCAGGGAGGAGGAAGCCTTTAACATTCTCCTGACCTATTATGACAGGCCTTGTGGAGGCCATTTTGCAGCAAAGAGAATTGCCTTCAAAATTCTACAAGCAGATTACTATTGGCCCACTCTTCATCAAGATCTGAAGAGATATATCAGCCATTGTGATCGGTGCCAAAGGTTGGGGAAACCTACTCCAAAGGATGAAATTCCTATGCAACCTCAAGTGATTTTGAGCCATTTGAGAAGTGGGGCATGGATATTGTGGGTCCTATCAACCCTCCTTCAAAACAGAAACAATACATCATTGTTTGCACCGCCTATCAGACAAAATGGGTAGAGGCAAAGGCAATCAAGGAAGAAACAGAAGAAAGAGTAGCTAAGTTTTTAAGAGAGAACATATTCTATAAGTTTGGGTATCCAAGAGAACTGGTTACAGATCAAGGTAGTCAGTTCACTTCCAATTTGATTGAAGACCTGCTCACACATCATAAAATCAAGCACAAGACTTCCACCCCTTACCATCCATAAGCCAATGGGCAGGTGGAAGTCACTAACAAAGCTTTGGAAAGAATTCTGACCAAGGTAGTGAGCAGCAGTAGAAAAGATTGGGCAGATAGATTGGTTGAGGCCACTTTGGCATACAATGCCACATGGAAGACCACCACTGGGTTCACACCCTATGAATTAGTCTATGGGAAGAAGGATTTGTTGTCAACAGAATTTGAATACAATACACTAAGCATGGAAGCACAGCTGGACCTAGATCTTAGCCATGCACAAAGGGAAAGATTACTCCAACTCAATGGATTGGATGAACAAAGATTGCAGGCCCTTCTCCACACAGAGGTAGTCCAACTTCCAAGGAAAATATGGCATGACAAAAATATCAAGAAGAAGCAATTCCAAGAAGGATATTGGGCACTTCTCTATGACTCAAGGTATAAAGACTTCAAAGGCAAGCTGAGGACAAGATGGGTCGAACACTACATTGTAGCAAAATTCAATGATAATGGTTCAGTTCTGATCAGGACCATTGATGAGGAAGCCATCCCCACGCTTGTCAATGGACATAGTTTGAAAATATATAAGAAGCCCCTCTCCAAGCAAGAATTCATTGAAGATCTAAGTAAAACAATGTTGGTAGTGGAGCAAGTCTCAGCCTCCACTCCACCCACTCACTTAAAAAAAAAAGAAAAAAAATAGGACTCAAGTGAAAACCTCTATGAGGCGCTTGAGTCCCATCATTGGGTTGAGAACCTCTTTTTAGGCGGCCCAACGATGAAAAAAACAAAAAAAGAGAGAGAAAATAAGATCCTTGGGTGAAAACCTCCCTTGGAGGCACCCATGGCAGGAAAGTAGGGTGCAATCCTCCTAGAGGCGCCCTAGTTGTCTTTTCCAGAAAAAAAAAAAAGAGAAAAAAGGAAGAGAAAATTGACTTTTAAAATGCATTGTAGGTTATAGATCGACCACAGGGAGCAAGGGGACATGCCACAAAGCCTATTCCACATCCTCTATACTCTTCTCCATCATTTCTGAATTTTTTTCACCTCGCTGTGTTTTTCTTAAAGACTATGCATCCTATAGGAGGCCCTATGTGTTCTATAGCAGGCTCCTGTAGAAATCACAGAGAGCTCAAAATGGAGTTTAACAACAGTTTGAGGAGCTGGGGATTGTCCTGGAGAGAATGTAGGCCACCCTGCAGCTATCCACCATCCTAAACCTCTGTTAAGCGGATAAATCATTCTTGCGGACAAGACCGATCTCCCTAGTATCAATTGATATCTAGCAACAAATAGGACAAGCAAATCTACTTTTCTCTAAACACATTGCGATTCATTAATAAAAACTAAGAGGTGTTTTAGACCCTACCTTAAGTCCAACGCTAGTTTGTGGCAGCCTTGCTCCAATAGCTTCAAAGAGTTTCCTTTTAACAACCTGCAAACACAAACAAACACACATCAAAGAACACCTGCATAGCTAATATAATAAATCATGTTCATCATAGTGATCAAGGAGTCCATGAAATAAACCATTAAACACAGCTCATTGAGAATAATAAACTTGATTGTATTAACTTTGAAAAAGAAGAACTTTACAACCTTGGTGCCTTGATGCTGTACAAGCTCTTCCCA
>APFE031263651.1:0-34107 GCA_000404065.3 Pinus taeda | reverse complement strand
ATATATATATGATCATGTCATTGCTGAGGTAGGCATTCCCATACTCAGATCAATACTGACTAGAAACTATCTAAATTGGTCTAATACAGGAATGATTTTGTAAAACATCACAAGTATAGACATATGTAGACACAGTATGGGCGCAGCCATATGTTTGTGAATAGTCCATTGTATAATGAATAACAAAATTCCTCGTAGCCTGGATGGTGGAAACTAGACCCAGGGTCTTCATTTCTGCTTCCCGAACTAGTACGATTCTATCCATGTGAATGAATGTGTCGAAGTCGAACATGGTAGAAACCACTTGATTACCAGTCAATCATGTAAATTGTTAACAAGTGTGAGAGGAACCACCATTAATGTCAATGGCCCTCAAAGTACTCAGTACAATCCATGAAATGTGAATAAATGAGTCGATGTCAAACACGTCACAGAATCCTTTGATCGAAGGTCAATGATGCAACCTGTCATCAAAGGCGGGAAACCTGCCATTGAGGCATGCAGATTCCAAGGTACTGACGATTTCTAGATCATCTTTCTAGATAATGAGTCGAAGTCGATAGAAAGTGATCCATCGTAGGCAAGTCCACAACACGAAATCATAGATCAAGATTTGAAGAAATATATTTGGCAAGGACTAACTCAAGGATGGTCAATATGGATGACAGATATTTTGCAAATGAATGGTTTATTCAAATTGACCTCTTGAACACATAACGACACTGTAGATGGTTTGGTAACAATTGACCCAAAGCTAATACCCAAAAACTGGCTAAAGACTTTCAATATGGTTTGATTAACTGTTAGGCAAAGGATTTCCCAACCCAGGTCAACAAAAAGTGTCGTGTTCAAGAGTGGTTAACTGCTTTTCTAAACACAAAGTATAACAAACAGGTTCATTTTTCTCTCTTTTCCCCCAGCATTTTTGGCAAGTACCTCTTTATTTTTGACAAGCTTGAGGAGGATAACATTTGCTTGATTATAAGCTCATCCTTTGGATGAGTCCAACTTAGTTAAAGATTCAAACACTAAGAAGGAGTGGTCTGTTCCTGTTTCAAATTGAACAGGTCGTTTACTATTAAATTTTAACGAGTCTAGTATAGGAGAAACTCGATGTTTTTCAATTTTAGGGAGTCAGAAGAAAAACTTAAGAAAACTCCATGGTTGTTATTTTTCGTAAATTTGTGTCTCCCAAGCCCAAAAAAATATAAAATAATACTTGAGAGAACCGCTTGACCATTACGATCAAGGAGTACTTTTCATAATTAGTGCCTTCAATTTGAAAAAGTAAAAAAGTGATCAAAAACATGTTGTTTTATTACCAATATCGAACTTGAAACGACAAAAATCCGGCAATCTTTTCATGTTTATATGTTCAGAAAAGAGCTGTAAGTGGACCGTCCTTTTAATTCCGTTTTAACAAGTTTAAAAAGAAAAACTTGGCAATCTTTTCATATTTTACGAGTCAGAAAAGAGCTGAAAGAGGACTCCTATGTTTTTAGTTTTTTGTTGAAAATGATCAATTCTCCCTAAAAATCTAGTATTCTGCACAAAAACTCAAAACATTACTCATACCTGTTTAAAATTAATAAAAATGCATCAAAAGTGACCTTTTTAAAGAGAAAAATAAACAAATTAAAAATTCATTTATTTAAAAAATCTTATAAAAAGGGCTTTTGTAAATTCATTTTTACTATTTGACTTCAAAGTGAAAAGTAAGAGCTTTTGGTAAGAAAAATTTGTGTGAAGATTGTGCAAAATATGACTGCTGGAATCGAGAACCGTCCTCTTCAGGTAATCCACATCATCCCTGACTTGCATTTCATCCATTTCATATTCATTTTTAGGGCTTTAAAATTCATTTTTTAGGGAAATTTTTGGTTAAAAATTGCTCGCGGTGGTTGCGCAGGCGTACCATGTGTACCCTACAAACCCCGACTTTTTCGTACATAAGGAAAAGTTGGGATCCCGTACCTACCCTTAAGGACGATTGTGAACCTACGTACTGTCCCTAACCTGGTGGGTGCGGACCCCGTGAAACGCGTTTTGAAACCCTATCTATTTTCATTTCCGCCCAAATGTTTTGAAATTACAGAGTTCTAAACTGCCTTTGTTGCAATGTAGGTACACAAAATGCTTGTTTGGCGGGAAATGGAACACGAAGATGTGGATCAAGCCGCATTACTCCATCCACCTTTGATACAGGCATTAAGAGCATACAAACTATTGAAATTCTGGGCCATACCTGGCATGAGGGCACAGGTAGACTTTCTGCAATGGCTGGTAGACAGGTGGAGCATGCAGGACCAGTGTTTCATAATTGCTAGTCACCAACTCAAAATCGAACCAGAGGACATTTATTTTCTAACTAGTTTGCCAAAGAGAGGTGAAGGATTATCTCTATTCGGGTCTAGGCCAGGTGGCCAGTCTGTCGCTAGTCTTCGACTAGAGTTTTGCAATGTCCAAACTGCGGACAGACAGATAGATGTTAAGACCATCTCCCGTCCTAAACTTAAAGTGATCGCATTTACTATCACCAGACTATGCGGGAGCGCAACATTGCATCTAACTACTGGTTCCCAAATGCGCATGGCAGTAGACTGCTTCCGAGGCACCATTTTCAACTAGTGCGATGCCGTGTTGGCCAATGTGAAAGGCCAACTGATTAGGGCAAAGAATGGACAACTAAAGAACTTTGGATATGGTTTCTTAGTTGTGAGCTTTGGCCTAGAGAGGGTACCTATGCTGGTTCCACAACATCTTTCTGTTGAGGCTAGACTTCCACGAGATCCTAGGATTATGCGCTAGGTTGCAGTCATGGCTCGTCATCCTGAGGAGGGCACAGAGGTTGTTCGATTCCCACCTGAGTATTTCCGTTGGTTGGGAAACCAACATTTCGTGATACAACACTTTCCATATGCTGGGATAGATTATCGTGGTGATCTAGACATGGCTCTTCCACTAGGAGAGCAATGGGATGATACAGGTAAAATTATTTTCAACATTTTCTAAATTTTTAAACTATTTTTTTTTGTTTTTAAATCGTCCAAAAACTGATAGTAAAAAGTTTTAAATGCAGATGTGGGTCCACGGCAACGAGCCACTCTCCCGCCTTATGAGAGAAGACACCCTGCTGCTACGGCATCGGCCCCATAGGACCAATCAGCAGAGGCCTTGGCCGAATTAGAGAGTCATCTAGAGCACTTGACAGTAGATATTCCAGAGACTAGTATAGATGATATTCCTCTTAGACTTCAGCGCTATGTGATTGGGGTCCCAGGACCTTTTAGGAGGTTCCTTTGTAGTGTGGCCTGAGCATTGGTTTCTTATCATGATCATCATCAGGGATAGGATGATCGCCTTTGTAGACTTCATATGACATTTATATCTTTTTGTACTATCATTTTTGCTGATCATAAGGTGTTTTTCAACCTATGATCGAAGACGATGTATATTTGACACACTTTTATGCTATGATATATCACTATTATTGGGTATCTTGTATAACATGTTTATGAAATGTTTTTAAATTTACTATCTTGATTATTGCAAATGTCTATTTAACATTTGAGAAGCAACTGCATCTGCTAATGTGTTTAAATATCTTGGAATATGTTGATATTCAATGTAGTCAAATTCACGTTCCAGGAGACGAACTCTAAAAAATAATCTTAATAATACTAGATTCCTAATGGCATAAACCCTGTTGAGCTGTAATACAACGAGTTCAGAATCTAAACTTACAATCAAACTCCGAATCTCAAATGAGATGGATTCAGATAATAACTCAATCACTGCACTATATTCTGCAATGTTGTTTGTTGTTTGACCAAGACTTACCCCATGCATAGATACTAACTCGTTAGAGGGTGAATAGATAACCCAAGCTGTGGAAGAAATATTCCATGTACTATGACAAGCACCATCAACAAAACCAATGTATGTTTGAGAAGACATCGACATCTGCAATATCAAGAGTAAAACCAAGATAAGTAGGAATAATGATAACACACTCTCTAAACTAGGCACACTTTCTAATTGAAAACACACCAACTAGAAAGAAATCTATTCTAACAAGAATCTCCACACCAAACTCTAAGCATAATATCTTTTCAGGTAAAGCCCATTTCTGGGTCTACCTAAAGAGACACCATCAAAATCTACTAATTCATAGGTCCCTTTGGCCAGCTTACACTTAACAACAAAAGGACCATGCAACATGGGTACGAATTTTCCATCCCCTAGCTTATTGTTAGCTTGATTGTATAATAAAACTAGGTCTCCTTCTGAAAAATTACGAGGTGTAACAATTCAATCATATTGAGCTTTTATCCATTTTGCGTGAGTCTCGATTGCTAATGCAGCATCACGTCGATTCTCATCTAATTGAGCTAAGTACAATAAACGTTTTTCCTCTTCGGAAGTGGCTGGGAGTAATTCTATGGCTATTTGCAATGACAGAATTTCACATTCAATGGGTAACACTGCTTCCAACCCGTAAACAAGCTGAAAAGGAGTGAAACCTATTGATTTTTTCACTGAGGTTCGGTATGCCCAAAGTGCTGAAAATAACATGTTATGCCAATTCGACTGATGAATACCAATGATTCGCCGGATCATGGTAACTAGAACTTTGTTGATTGCCTCAACCAGACCATTAGCCTATGGGTAAAATGGAGTAGAGCTATCGTGACGCAGGCCAAGCTGATCTGTTAGTTCAGTCATCATGATGTTCCAAAAATGACTTCCATGATGAGTGATAATCGCTTGAGGAACACCGAACCTAGAAATTATATGATTGAAAACGAAAATAGCAACAATTTTGTCGTCTGCCGAAAATGTAGGCATCGCCCTAGCCCACTTGGTAAAATAATCTACCGCAAGGATGATATACGCATGCCCCCCAGCCGAGTGAGGGTTGCATGTAATAAAATTGATACCCCATTTTGCAAAAGGACCAATGGAAATTATAGGGTGGAGAGGAGCAGGTGGAGCACGCATCTTTCGATCAAAAATTTGGCAATTTTGGCATTTCTGGACTGCATTGATACAATCTTTAAATAAGGATGGCCATAAATAACTAGCGCGCAATATCTTTTGGGCTATGGCACACCCAGACATATGACCGCCACATGCTCTAGAGTGACATTCCTTCAGAACTTTTTCAGCTTCCTCATGAGTTAAACAACGACAGAAAACAGAATCCACTCCACAACAATAGAGTGTATCTCCAATAATTCTGTACTGTTGGGATTGGAAACGTATTTTCCTTTGCTAAGATCGTGAGATTTCAGGCCGAAAAGATTGGGTTTAGAGATAGAAAATTATATCCCCATACCATGGATCAAGAGTACTGCTAAGAAACAAAGACTCATCCGCAAGGGATTCTTCTGCCACAGTTTCGGTATCAGTACGCGGGAAGTCACACATTAATTCCGCAAAAAACAAAGACTTCTTTGACTTGGATTTTTCAAATTCCAGGTCAAATTCCTGCAGGATAACGATCCATTTGGAATACTTGCCCCCTAGCAATTGTTTAGTCAAAATATACATCATAGGGTCACAGTCAGAAATTAATGTGGTTTTGCGTAGTAGAATGTAGTGACGAAAAGGGTAGACAGCTTGAACAGCTGCCAGGGCCAATTTCTCCACATGCGAATATTTAAGCTCAGTCGGATTTAGAGTTCGACTAAGATAGTAAATCACATGTTCAGCGTTGAATTCATCTTCCTAAACTAAAACCATCCTAATGGTGGAATGAGAAGCGGCGAGGTACAAAAAGTAGTCTTGGTTGTAGTTGGGAGGATGCAATAATGGTGCATGGGTCAACGCGTGTTTAAGTGCATCAAAAGATTTATGAGCTATCTCATCCCAAAAGAATGGAGTATTCTATTTCAACAACCTAGTAAAACCTTTGGCTATCTCTGCATAGTTAGGAATGAATCGGCGTAAAAAGTTTTCTTTCCCTTGCAAACTTTGGAGTTGGCGAAGAGTCGAAGGCGGTGGTAATTTGACAATGGCTTCAACCTTTGAGGGATCGACACGAATGCCGGCTTTTGAAACAAGAAATCCCAGTAAGCAACCCGTTTCTATACAGAAAATACATTTGTGTGGATTCAACCTAATTTGATAATGCCTACATCTCATAAAGATGGTTCATAAATGAGTGAGATTATCGGCTCTCTGTAATGAATGAGCAGGTAAATCATCGAGATAAGGCTGCACAATGTGCTTGATGTTGTGAAATGCGTAAGACATAGCCTGTTGAAAAGTTGCTCCAGCATTCTTCAACCCAAAAGGTAATTTGCAATAAGCAAAGGTCCCCCATGGACAAATGAAAGCCGTTTTTGGTTGATCAGCAGGGAGCATGTTAATTTGATTGTAACCGGAAAATCCATCCATAAAGGAGAACATTTCACTGCCGGCACAATCATCAATTATTTGATCCATATAGGGAGTTGGATAATTGTCTTTCGGACAAGCTTGATTAATATCCTTATAATCAATACATAATCTTATCGTTCCTTGCTTTTTGTTAACAGGAACAATATTCGATACCCAATCCATTAAAGGAATTGGATATATGAAACCTGCTCGAAGTAATTTCTCAACTTCAGCTTTAATAGCAGCAACTTTTCTTGGGTCTATCTAATACAAATGTTGCCTGACGGGTTTAGCATCCGGGAAAGTTTTTATTTCATGGACAATAATTGATGGATCGATTCCTGGCATCTCTTCATATGACTAGGCAAACACATCACGGAATTCTCGAAATAGGGCTTTATAAGTTTGGATTTCCTCGTCCGTACAGGAAGCACCTATATGAATGTTTTCAGTAATTCCGAGTTTCACTGAAATGTCAATAGGAATCATTTGAGAAATATTTCCCAAATTCAACTCAAAATCAAGGTGTTGCAATGGATTTTGTGGTTCCTTGACATAATCAATGATAAAAATAGATGAGAAATCATTTTCAAAATGATCAAGCTCAGGTAAAAATGAAGATTGATGATGAAGATCTTCCCAAGGTAAATCATCAACAGATAAAGGTTCACGAATCTACTCATCAGTATGAATAGGTTCAGAAAAAGTTGTTGAATCTGAGGTTGAGATTGAAAGTGACTCCCCATGGACCACATTCATTGGATCAATTTCGGTTGAACTAGAGTCGGAAAACGACTGTACCGCCTGATATGCAACTTCAAAGGGACTCAAGGGAATGGCATCACCAAATGAGTCAACCTCAGAATCGGAAGGTACGATCCAAGGATCATCAAAAGAAATAGTGTTCGATGAAATCATGTGAATGGTTGCAAATGAAGGTGATACATTAGGAGGAGGAAAAGAAAAAGTTCCTAGTAAACCAGAATATTTAATCAATCCCACCCCAACATCCTTATAACGGATAGCTGTTTTACAGACATGTTGAATACTCTCAGAAGAGGCTGGGTCAGATGAAAAATAATTTAACTGATCTATTGTAACGATCTTTCCATTATGGGGGAATCTAATAAGCCGAAAGACCGATGAAACAACAACAGACATAGCGTAATACCAACTACGACCCAAAAGAAGATTGTAATCTAGAGGGGCATCAACCACTTCAACATCTAGATTAATAGTTTTGCCTTCTACCCCTATAGGTAAATCCTGCAGAATGCCAAAAGGATGAAACCCTCGGCCATCAAAAGCCTTTAAAATTGTCGAGGATTGATTGAGCGTAGGAGAACTAAGCGATCTCCAACACCGAATCGACATAATACACGTAGAAGCTCCCTCATCAATCACAGTCTTAAAGCAAGGCTTGTTTTTTACTAACACTGGGATCTGGAAAGCCATTTGATGAGGTAAGCGAGGTGTACTATTTTCTAAATTGAAGATTATAAGGTTGGAATCTAGAACATCAACAGCTCCTATAGCAGACAAAAGAAATTTATGCTGTGCTAGACATGATTGCAACACCTCCAAAGCCAACATTGTTGAAGAGGATATAGCTAAATCTTCAACAATGTTATAGTTCTGAGCAGCTCTCGCATGTGGATTGAAAGCTGACTTCCGAAGTATACCTTTAGCAAGCGGTTTGATTACTAAGTCTGGATTAGGTTTCTTGATCTGTAGTGGATCGGAACCAGGAGGAGCTAACGTTGCTGGGTTTGAAGTAGAAGATTCTGGTTCCTTACCACCAACAGGATTCTTACTTCCATAATCTTGCGATCGCATCGCAATCCTGACATGAGACATCATCATAATTGGTTCTTCTGAGGCATTCGAGGAAGATCCTATCATCTTACTATCTTGACTAGGAAAAGGATCCTTTAGGACAGTAGGCGTTTGAGAACCTTTGACAATCTTTGAAACCTCAGCTCGATGTGGACAATCTCTTGTAAAGTGCTCCTCATCACAAATGAGACAAGGATAGCAAGGTTTACGTTTCTCGTCAGTAGATTCAGTTTTTTCTGGTTTCTCTTTTGCGTTTTGTTTATTTTTCATCTTCCCTTTCTTTTTACCACTGGATTTTGATTTGGCCATAGAAGATTCTACAACATGAATATCGGCAGGAACTTCAGCGGAAGCTTCTCCTGTCGAGGAATCTGGTAAAGTTATAATAGGAGAATAATTCTTTGCAGATTTCTTCTTACTCTTGGTATTAACTGTACCAATCATACCATCAGCGGCATGAGACCCTGAAGGAGTTGCAGTTATTTGATTTTGTTTGGGAAGATTGGGGATTTTTTCATGTAAAGTACCCGACTGCATATAAATGAGGTCAAGGTACTGAGCCCGAGCAATTACTTTCTCCTCAGTAACTACTCATGCCTTAGCTACATCCTCAGTGATTTTAGGTAATAATGATTTAACAAACCATTCTGCCAAAATTTGATCCGGGATAAAAACTTTCGCTAAATGTCGTCAATGTCACCATTCATGAATATGATTTGAAATATATGTAGACGTTGACTGTTTTAATGAAGTTAATAAGTCCGTGCCATTATCATATCTGACAGGCAACTGAAAATAAGTTAAGAATGAAGTAGCTAACTCACTAAAATTATAAAAAGATCTTCGTGGCAACTTAATGTACCACTTAACCGCGAGACCAATCAGAGTGCGTTGAAAAAGTCATAAGTGAATTGAATCATCTATAATGGAATTTGATGCAAACCAGAGGTGATAAGTCATAACATGATTCGACGGATCCTCTCTTGGTTTACCCTCAAACTTCAGAATATCATTGGGCAACTTATTAGGCATTGGCGGCCAGTACGGAAGATAATAAATTGGATCATTCGTAAGGCATGACAAGTCAGATAAATCCAAATTTGTGATGAACGGTAACTGACAGTTAGGGTCTCGAAAACCCTAGGTCATAAGACCAGCTCGAGGAGGAGGATATCTAGGGTAACCTGGAATTGGATTTTCATTCGGAATATTATATCCTCCTGAAAAAATAGGATTAAGCGGACCAAATTGGGGTTGTTGAGATTGAGGTTGTTGATATGTATACCCAGGGTACGGTTGATACTAGAAAATTGGGCTTTGCATAACAAGACCATATTGATACTATCCCTGGTACGGTTGATAAGTAAATTGAGGTTGACTTGTGACAACCGTACTTGGACCAGGTTGTCCTACAGGCATCTGAACCGAAGTTTGAATTGTAGATCCAGACTGGGTTAAAGAGGTCTGAGGAGTTGATACAAGAACAGTAGAAACCGGAGCTGTCGATACTCCATAAGTAGGTGGGGTAGATTGAACAGAAGCTGGAGTAGTTGTAGCAGTCGATTGAGGCACAGTTCGAGGTGAACTAGGCCTAGACTGATGAGCTACACCAGGTGCAGAAGTTGGAATAGTAGGCTGGACGGGTTGCTGGGTGGAACTAGAAACCAAAGGTTGTCCAGGCTGAGATGACAACTGCACATTGGGTTGCAAAATTTGTTGAGTTTGAGATGGATCCCACACCATATTCATTCCAGGGTAAGGACCCATAACAGGTTGAGCATATTGAGAACCATAACCAGGTTGAGTGTAGGACTGATAATTGAAAGGTACATTTCCAATTCCTTGAACAAATGGTTGACCAGAAGGTGGTTGGAAACCTTGAGATTGGTACTGACCTTGAGGTTGATAACCTTGAGGCACGTACTAAAACTGGGGGTTGACCTTGAGGTATATATTGATACTGGGGTTGACCTTGAGGCATATATTGAGTCTGCGGTTGACCTTGAGGCATATATTGAGTTTGGGGTTGACCTGGAGGCATGTATTGTCCCTGAGGTATGTACTGTCCTTGAGGTTGCCCCCCAGGTGGTATTTGACTGCCTTGAGGTTGCCCCCCAGACAGTATTTGACTACCTTGAGGTTGCCCCGCAAGCGGAATTTGACTAGCTTGAGGCTGTCCCCCAGGCGGAATATGACTACCTTGAGGTTGCGGATTTGGAATAGCACTAGACATCATAAGAATCTCTTCTACACTCAACGGTGGAGTTCCGTTATGACTAGTTGATACCCCATGTTCGATGGGCTGAGGAGACGCTCCTGAAAAATTACCAGAAATTGACTGATATCCAGACGGAACAGAAGGACCGCCATATAAAAAAGTTTCCGGATTTTGGGAAAACATGGATGACTGGTTTGACATATTCGAAGGAGGATAATAACCTCTGCGCGTAGGATGAAAAGGAATACGAGATGGTGAAGCATTGAGACCCAGATTTTCTAAAAATTTCGTCAAAGATACGTACCAAGCATCACTTCGAAAAGGACTGTAAAAGATAGATTCATGCTCCCTAGGTTCTAAAGTTGGTTGATTTTCAGGGAGAGATATACCTTCATCCAGACTAACAAGTTCTTCAATAGAAATGAGTCCAGAAGGAAGATTTTGGGTAATGATACTTCCTACCCTGGGTGAACTAGGACCACTAGAAACTGGAGAAGCAAATCCTGAGGATGGAGTAGCAGCAGGTTTGGTTTCAGGTTCAGAAATTTCAGGTTCCTCAACTAATTCACTAGTAGAAGAAAAACTACCAGTAACTTCGGAAAATGAAATTGGTTCAGAAATATACTCTGTTGTTGGAACTTGATAATCAGGGTGATAATTAAAGATGATTCTCTGGCCTCTGGTGACCCAACTCTACTTTCACTAGGTGTGACAAGAGCTCTTAGCCCTTCAAGCTGACTTGGTGTATATTCAGGAGGCTGCCCCCGAAGTCTACCGAATTGTCTCGGTAATTCAGCCACGATTAATTAATTAATTACTTCACACGAAAATAAAGAAAATATCAAGGAAATCACCTAAGGTCTCTAAAGAACCAAACAATTGAATCACACACCTAACAATCTAAGAGTTCAAACCACACACAAACAGTATTTTTCTGTACCGAAAACACTAGTTGGTGATGGAATCCAACCTCGCAAAATTCAATACAGAAATGGTGGTTGGAACAGTTACCCCGATAACCTACTTAATGAAACATACTGGCACAAGTTTCTCCACAAAACCATCTCGAGTGAAGATAACCCCCCAGAGAGTCCAAGTGAGTCTAGTCGACGTCTGCTCCAGGTACAGTGGGATCTTCCCTACACCGTCACCTTAGGAAAGAATCCTATAGATTATGGCCACTAAGGTTACCAATGGAAACAAAATATACCTGGGGGAACAGTCTACGATCCGATATGCATGCAAGGGCAGAGTAACAAAGCTCAATCCCCTTGAAGGCTCCTTGACATAATCCAAGGTTTACCAACAAGTGACCCCATGCTCCTCGACAATGGTCAATCCGAGGTTTACCGTTTTTAATACGTGAATATCTGCTATCATTCCCAATGAGGAAGGATTGATTACCTCACTGGTTCAGATATGATATCGTGCTTGACTCCTTTAAGAGGAGCTTCCTAGAGCATACATGTAACAATTGGAATTTTTCCTACCGCAAGATTGAATACTTGTTTGTTTTAACTATCTTTGAGAGTTAATTACTCCCTTCTCCAAGATACTAGCCTAAGCTATGTTGGTGATAAGAGCCCTAGAAATAAAAATATTGCTAGGTGAATTTTAATTAAGCGTTAATTTTATTGGTTGTTTCTTAAGTCAAAAGGTATGGAGATGAAACTTTGTGGTGTGAAGACTCGACTCCAAAACGCTAAAAAAATGCACCTAAGATGATAAACAATTCCTTTCCTTTTCAATGAATCTCTAGCTAAAGGAAGAGTTGAGAATGCAATTTCTTGAAAAACAAAAATTTCCTTCAACATATAAACAAAAAGAAAAACATTTTTGTCTTTTTCAAAACACTCAAAACGAAGCTACTAATTATGCTCACGAAATAAATCCCTTTTCATTTCAATACTCAAAACTAGAGAAAACAAATTTTCAAAAGAAAAACTAGAATTTCTAGAAAACACACTCAAAACTATGAAAAATAAAATCTTGAGATCTAACTTCTAAAAACTAATGGAAATAAAAGCTTCAAATGTTTTTTGAGAATGTTTTTTACTTAGTTATTCAGCAAACTAAGGATTAATTCGTTCAGCAAGACAGACCAATCAAAAACACTCAACTATGTTTTTTCTAAAAAATGAAAATCACAACTTATGACCAAGTTCGTTCAAAGTTTTGCAAAGAGAAACAAAATATATTTCTCACCAAAGGAAGATCTCAAAAACCAACCAGGCTTATTAAGAAGACAAAAGATTCCAGGGTGATCTAAGGTTTCTTAGGCTTCTAAGCTTTAAGTCACTACAAAGACTAAGTGAAGACCAAAACAAACATGCAAAAACTTCTAGAAATTCATCCAAAACACAACACCAATGGAACTTACTGATGAGAGACCTTTGATAGGATATATGAAGATATGGTCAGAGGATAAAAGAAATAAAAAGAGCCTAAACTAAACTGGACGAAAATAGTTTAAGATTTTCAAAAAATTTGACAGGCTCTGCAGGCCCCCAGTGAAACCAGGTGCAGTACCGCTCTATGCAGTAAAGTAACAGTGCGGACAGGTCCGCACTGTAACTCAAACAGAACGTGCGGTACTCATAAAAATTTCTAAAAACCAAAAAATCAATCCAGGATCTAAAACCTACCCAATCCCACACACATCAAGCAAAAACGAGAAACAAAAATCAAGTTTCTCGAATCAAAGATAAAGGAAAATTAAACAATCAAATCCCGTCCCCAGTGGAGTCGCCAATTTGTTAAGCGAATAAATCGTTCTTGTGGACAAGACCGATATCCCTAGTATCAATTGATATCTAGCAACAAACAGGACAAGAAAATCTACTTTTCTCTAAACACATTGCGATTCATTAATAAAAACTAAAAGGTGTTTTAGACCCTACCTTAAGTCCAACGCTAGTTTGTGGCAGCCTTGCTCAAACAGCTTCAAAGAATTTCCTTTTAACAACCTGTAAGCACAAACAAGCACACATCAAAGAACACCTGCATAGCTAATATAATAAATCATGTTCATCATAGTGATCAAGGAGTCTATGAAATAAACCATTAAACACAGCTCATTGAAAAAAATAAACTTGATTGTATTAACTTTGAAAAAGAAGAACTTTACAACCTTGGTGCCTTGATGTTGTACAAGCTCTTCCCAGGGTCCAAGCAGGAATCTCCTCTACTTTGACAAGCCTCACTCTCTTCCAAATGAGATCAAAAGGTATGTAATCTTTCCTCTCAAAAACTCAATTAGGAAGACTAAGTTCCAGCAGCATTTACCCTAAAAAATATTCAACTTTCAACCTCCCAAGTAACCAACCCAAAGCTTCATTTTCTAGTGCAAGGGAAGGAGGTTACAGGTCCACCATTGAAGGGATAGAGTCCTCCTTCAAGGGGATAGGCTCCTCACATCAAGGGGTTAGCTCCTTAAGGAATGGGATGCATGAACCCTCAAGGAGTGAACTTGCCAGTGCAAGATTCCCTCTAGAAGCTTCTAGAATTGACTCAAAATGAATTTTTAAGAATAAACTTGCGCCTTTTTAACTTTTACAGGGGTTCGCATCTATAAATGTAGATACAGAGCGTTCAGGTGCGCAGGGGACATGACCAATGAATTCGGTACCTTAGGTAATGCCAAGAGAAAGTGCAAAACCAGAGTTTTAGAGATTTTTAAGGACTTTCTCTTATTTCCAAAGCTTGATATGCAGAGCTAATGTTTAAGACTTGCAAAGGAGGTATGTATGAGTGGTGATAGACTCATATTGATTGCAGAAAGTCAAAGTGACAATTTTTGTGCAACACTCTCCATCCCACACCTACACCACCTAATTTCCATTGATTTCTTTCCTTCCTGCAGCAAAAACACAAAAACCAGTTTTAAAAAAAATAAGGAAATAAAAAGAGCAACACCTCCACAACTCACCTGTAGCTTACCATATCCCTCTACATTGCCATCAAGATCTTCAGTAGCATCCTCACAGCTCCCAGTAGAAGAATTAGCTAAAAATTTTAGAGGAAGAAGCAGCCATAGGAGCTCCTGTAGGATTTCTTGTAGCAGCTGATCCCATTAAAATCAAGCTCCAGCAATGAAATAGGTGCCGCCACAGGAATGCAGAGGATGTCTAAAGAAAGATTCAGCTAAAAGGCACTGGTACAAAACAAACAAACCACATATCAAGAAGCAAAGAGCATATAGCAGAAGGGATATAGGCATGCAGCATTGAAATCTGAGCATGCAACAACAACAAAACCATGCAGCACTACAGCACGAGCATTCGACCTGCAGGTAAGTCTCTAACTCTCTCCTCTATTGCATCTATATAATTCAAAAAGTACATGAATTAATGAAATGGTTGGGATTAAACCAGAAAGGTGTCTGGTTAACTGGCCACCCTCATCCAGTTCAACTATGCTCATCCGGGGATCCCACGCACGTGTGCCTAGTCAACTCATAGAAAAATCGAAAAAGACAAGTAGTGGCAGGGGTATAAACTCTAATGCAAATAATGGGAAGTGATTGCGAGCAGAAGGCATGAAGACTCATGATGACACAATAGTGGGGACCAATTATCCGAATAATGGCAACGTACCCTTTTTGCCACCTCACATCATCACCGAAAATATCTCTAGTAAGCATAAGTACTCTCTCTCTCGAAGTTATTCACCACCTTTGTTTCCATTTTATCATCATCCCCGCGACTGCAGCAAGCTCCATAGCACCTCCATAGCCTCGAAACCATCACTCTATCGTTTTCAGAACTCCTACTCTTATCAGGTTCTACATGAGCATTATCGAGTTCTATAGAAGCAGTAACAGGTTCTATAGGAGAACCTGCAGCCATTTCTATAGGAGGGCCAGTAAGCAATTTTACAGGAGAAAACACGGGATTTTCACTCAAATTCGGGCCTGAAGAGGTAGGCTCTGTACAAACCCACCTTGGATATTCATCTATACAAGGAGTGATGCAATTTTAGGAAAGAATTAAGCCTGAAAAAGAAGAGGAATTGCATTAAAAAAGTCTTCCTGTTTCTTAAAGAAAAACATAGCTTTTTCTTTGTTTCCTGTTTTTGCAAAAAAATTGTTGTCTCCTTCTTCACCTAAGGTATTCCAAAAGATTATAAACATAATGACAAGGGGATTCATAAGGAAGGAACACCTAAATTCATTCAGGCTCCATGAACATCCTGAGGTAGTAGCCATTTTTACTAGAGCCAATTGGATGCCATTTTTCGAAAAATTTCAAGGGTATGATGAAGAAGTAACTCAGGAGTTTTCCCTTTCCTTGGTACCGCACTCAGGGACCCTTGCCACTGTTACTTTCAGAGGTATCACCATGGAAATCACCCCAGAGTTTATCAGTAGGGTTACTAGTCTTCCACTTGGACTACCCTGGAGCAAACATGAAAAGACACTGGGTCAAGTTGCCAATAAAGCCTTCTTCCAACCAAATAAGCATCCTGTAGAGGACAAGAATGGCATCAAAAGAACAAGCATACCTTACCCTTGGGATGAGGTTAGTTACCAAATTATCAAGTACATTTCCTGCGAAGGGAGGTATAGCATAGTTTATGGTTACCATTTCAGACTTCTGCATGAGCTGAGATATGGCATGGATATTCCCACACCCCAAGAACTCAATATTCCCTATTTTCTCCTATAGTCCCTTATAGACTACAGCATTAAATTGAAGGCAGGAGGTCTAGATCAATTGGCTCACCATGGACTAATTAAACGGCTAGTGGAAGAAGCCCTCCACACCTTTACAATCCCCATAGCCTAGGAGATCTTAAGAAATATGACAAGAGAGTATGATGTAAAATCCCTCACATATGACCTCAGTCTTTTTGAAAGTGAGGGGGAAGAGAAAAAAGGGGAAGATGAGGAGGAAACCAAAACAGAGGAAGAGGACACCAAAGCAGAGAAGGAAGAACCTGAAACAGAAGAGAAAAAGACCCAAGCAGAGAAGAAGGAACCTAGGACAAAAGAGAAAAAGATTAAAACAGAAAATGAAAAGACTAAACCAGAGAAGAAAAATATTGAAGCAGAGAACGCATAAACTAAACAAGATGAGAAGGAAACCAAAACAAAGCTAGAGGAAACAAAGCTAGCAGAGGTAGAAAAGACAAAAGAAGAGGAAAAAGGGGCAAAGAAGATAGAAATGTCTCCCAAGACACTAGAAAGGGAAGCAAAAACTATTCTTGCTACCCTCAACACCCCAGTTAAACACAAACAAAAGAGGAAAACACAACCATCAATGTATTTCAGGGCTTGTAAAAGCACAAGAATAACAATAGGGAAGCCACAGCCATCCTCAAAAGAGCCTATCATAACTGAAGATTCCCCTACTGTCAAAAGAGAAGAATCTCCATCCAAAACCCCTATTACTTATGAAAGAGGAAGTCCTAGACCTTCCACTTGGAAGGAATGAATAAAACTACAGGACTCAAAAACAGTCCTACAAGAGGCACAGACTGCTCTACAGGAGACCCTAACAAAGCTACAGGAAACTAAGAAACCTGAGAAAAGAGCAGAAGAGCAGACCAAGGGGAAGGATGAAATAGCAGAGACATAAGAACCTGACCCCAACCTAGTTTAGGCTCTTATTACAACCTTCTTGAAGGGGGAAAAAGTTTTCCACAGAAATTTCCAGTCCCACTTTTCTTTGAACTGGAAAAAGAAAGGATAAGGAGCCATAGATGGATGCATATCGCCAAGTCCAAGGGGGTTGAAGACATTGGCCACATGGAAAACAAGCTGAGAGAGATGGGTCAGGAATTAAGTATTATAAGACATATAGAAGCAATCAGAAGATCTCACTTGGAAGTAGAAAATGAAATGTTAAGGAAACAACTGTAAGAAAGGGAAACCCAATTAGCATGCATGGCCAGCTGGTCAATGGAGGTACTACAGTGTAGACAACCAACCATGGACCTATGTGACCAGAGTTCAGGAGGAAGACAAGGCAAAGTTGGCAGAGTTTTATTTACATAACTTGGCCCTCACTGATATGAACCTATGGGACCGCAATTCTAGGTTAGGGGACTCGTAGCTGATGGCCATGGCATCATGGATGAGTCATTAGGAAAAAAGGGCAACATAAATCAAGAAGATGATGGAAAAAGAACAAAATGAGCCCCTAATGATTAGAGCAAAGCCATCAAACCCTATGGCCCTCATTAGCACACATCAACTACCTGCAAATGATCCTCAAAGTGCCCCTAAGTACATCACTGATTAGGCCTAGGCTATTGCACATTTTGAGGACATGGAAAGATTGCTTGTAGATGATTGCATTCATGCATGTATGAGAAGGTGGAACACGCTGCCACATAGCCTACAGATCAGGGAGTATCACTCCCCAAACAGGATGAAAGAAGCACAGAGGAGGGTGCCACTGTACAAGCACTCTATGCAGAGTTTGAAAGTCAATTGGATTGGCCTCAAACTAAGTCCCCTACTATTTCTAGGTCTGGTAGAGGGCAGAAAGGAGGAAGAAGAAAAACAGTAGTGGGAAGAAGTGGACAAGAAGGTAGGATTCCATGATAAAGAAGAGGATATCACATCAGAAGCATGGGATGTCAGGGAGGCCATCAGGGCCATCAAAGATGAAGAGATGGACTAGTTGCTCAGAGGGTGAGAAACACATTCAGTAGGGGGGTGATGATGAGCACCAGAAATGGGTAATTATATGGGCTCATTTTTCCTCCTAACTTAGCTTAAACCACCATTCTCATTAGTTTATTGCACATTTTTTATTATATTTATGCTAATAGAGTGAGTTGGATTAGTCATTATGCCATGAAGTCTAATGTGTGCTTTATGCAGATTTTTGGTCAATTTTGAGACAAAGTCAAAGTTTAATGAACATTTGGTAGCCAATATTCGAGGAAGACAAGGGAGAAGATTTATAGGAGGGTGTCCCCCTCATTGATGACTCCCTACTTCGAATCCTCCTTCAGAAAGCTCACAGCACAAGCAACCACATCAATGCATCAAAGGGGTAGCCGAGCAAGTGAAGAATAACTGTTGTCTATCTCAAGTCTCGGGAGCAAAGCCTCCTTTATTTTAGGAGAGTTGTTGGGAGCTCCAATGGTATAAATAGATAGGCTTAGGGCCTCATTAGGTTGTTTGATTTTAGTCAAATTTTCACACTTTTGTTGCAGCTCTTGCTCAGTTCATTTCGAGCTTACATTTGTGAACAATTTTATGTAATGTGACTATTATTTTGATAATGGAGATGAAATATTTTCTGAGCCAAAACTAATTTCTTTCAGAGGGTTGAAGCTCTTGGGTTAGGGC
The DNA here is from genome assembly GCA_000404065.3 of Pinus taeda. Taxonomy (NCBI): domain Eukaryota; kingdom Viridiplantae; phylum Streptophyta; class Pinopsida; order Pinales; family Pinaceae; genus Pinus; species Pinus taeda. The sequence continues at coordinate 15,364 of APFE031263651.1, read as the reverse complement.
CCAACCCAAGCTTCCCAACACCTCTTGTTTTGTATTTATATGTCTTGTTGCAGTTCATAAATTAAAAGCTGTTAGATAGATTTCTTGCTTAGTAAAATAGGTTTCTTTTCGGTGATTTACATATTTGTTTCCGTTACAATTTGCTGAAGTAGGTTAAATAGTGATAGGAAAAAGATATAAAAAGGCCATCAATAGAGCCTTGACCTCCTTTCCTCCCTTTGGGACCATGAGCTGAGGTCAAGACACTCTTGCTACCACAAAAACACAATTTTGCTTCCTCCATGCAATTTCTAGTGTTATAGTTTGATTTAGAGGTTAATGCTTTGCTTCAGATCCATTTTTCCATACTCATTTATGTTTCTGCAATAAATCACTTTTCATGCTTTTCTTTCCATATAGCACTGTTCAACATTTTATTTTCATAGATCAGAATTTAGGTTAACATGAGATATAGTTCTGTTTTTTTGGTACAACTAGTTCTTTTCTTGCTCAGTTTCAGGGTTTGATTTGTAGCTCTCTTGCAGTACATATCTGTTCATAATAAGTCAATAAAGCAGCCATCACCATCTCTTTTGCTACATGTTTCAGAGGTCATTCACAACCCTTCAAAAATCTGCCCCAATCTTCTGTGTTTTCCTCATAAACTTACCTATCGACTCTTGAAAAAATCCAACCATCATTTTCTTTTCTAATCCTCCTTGATAAACCTCAGACACCTTAAAACATCCCTCTTGTCTTCATCTACCCTTTCCCACCATTTTTCCACCTTTAAAATCTCTAAAACAGCCCTTGACATCCTCCTGTAGATCCTCCTGTAGATCCCCTGCAACCTTCTGTAGAATTTCCTGTAAGTGACTTTTTGAAGTCTGATTGCAAGGAAAGCCTCTAGAAGGTTTCCAAAGGCCTCCTAGGACCCCTCCACACCTTCCTACAGCTGTGAAAATCCCAAGGTCACCCTCCATGATCACCTAATCGCTACCACATCCACAAATAAAAAGTTACATCCACGACAATTTCACATAAAATACATAAAAATCCAAAAAGATGTTTCTTTCTTATTTCCTTCTAGAAATAACTTGAATAGATGTTGTTTACTTCCTAAGTAGGTAATGGCATGCATTTTATGGTTTTTCATCCATCTTTCTGCAAAATTAAGGTTAGTTGGTAAATTAGGGTTTGCTAGGTTTACCTCAGATTCCAGTCTTCTTTCTGTTTCTGCAAGTAGAATAGCTTTTGTAGGGTATGCTTTCCTTTATTTCATCACATATAAAGCTTCTTCTGAAATTCATATAAGTTGGCTTGAGCTCCTAGTGATCTTGAGCTAGCTGACTAAGTGACAGCCTATAGTAATAAGTAGTACTTGTGCATACAACACCGTCGCTTCCAAGTTTGTTACAAACTACCGGTTTGATAAAAGTAAAGTACGAAGCCCCAGGAGTTGTAGTATTATTGCTGCGATACTGGTGCTCACCACAATACTATTGCTCCTCGAACCATTTTGCAGGGATCCTTCTTGAACACTATTTTTACACGTGCATCATCCAGTTTGCTTATAGAAATCAAATTTCTGGCCAATGCAGGAACATGCAGAACACCCGGAAGTGTTCTAACCCTTCCACCTTGCAACTTGAAATTTACTTTTCCACGACCAATGATTCTCACCTTCCTATCATCCCCCAAGAAGACATCACCACCATCATATTTCTCATACTCACAGAACCACTCTCTATGGGTAGCGAAGTTAAAGGATGCACCTGAGTCAATCAACCATGCCTCATGATCTACATGTGTACTTGAAGAAGCCAAGTACACATCCCCACCTTCATCTAGAGCGGTTTTCACCTCTACAAAACTAGCATCATCAGATCCCTTTCTGTTGTCAGGAGATGTAAATTCACAATCCCTTTTGTAGTGCCCTTCCTTTCTGCATTTCCAGTACACCACCTTTACAGGTTTTCCTAGAGATGTAGATCTCCCTCTAGATTTATATCTCCCACTCGATGACTTATTTTTGTTTATGTTCTAGGACCGTCCTCGTATAGACAATGCATCACCATTCTGGGTCTCCATATTTTTTCATCTTATCTCCTTCGTCAGTAAGGATGAGACTATTTCATCAAACTGTAGGGCAGTTGCATAACTACCTATTGCAATAACAAAACTATCCCACGAATCTAGTAGAAAACACAAAAAATTGATGCACTTATCTTCATTTGAAATTTTAATATCAACAAATAATAACTGACTTACCACAGTATTAAATGTGTTCAGATGTTCTATCACCAAGTCTCCATCTTTCATCCTCAGGTTATACAACTTTTTCCATAGGAAAAGTTTATTCACCATACACTTAGATTTGTACAAAGTCCCTAACTTGTCCCACAAAACCTTTGCCGTAACTTCCCTCATACATTCAGTAATACTGGATCTGAGATACACAATCGTATTGTGCTCTTAGCCTTCCAATCCAACTTCTTCCATTCTTCATCAGACATTCCCGTTGGTTTAGTACCTAGATCTACCACGACCCACTGATATTTATCCACGAACAGATTCTCCATCTTGAGTTTCCATAACTCAAAACTTTGACCATTAAATTTCTCAATCTCTATATTTCCACTACTCGCCATCTTCTTTCACCACCAGAATCAATCACACAAATCTCCCACTGAACAGGGTCTGCCACAGACCTGAGCAAAACCCCTCAACAACAAAAGAGTCCCCTTGAAGCCAAAACAACTCTGATACCGAATGTAGGTTTTAACCCCGTACAAAAATTACCTGCATACGAATTCTAAAACACAGAAAATAGATCATGTGAGAGCATAACACATAAAACCCATATACATAGAGATTTTCCCTTGGATCCCAAAACTAGGACTACCAGCTTGATTTTTCATTATATTCCTTGCAATATTACAATACATATTTATACATGCCAAAGCATCCAATACCATGGACCGAAAACCATTGTGTCCAAAACCATGGACCGAAAACCATCACGTCCAAAACCATGTGCGAAAAAACATGCACAAAACCATACGTAGGTCCACCCAACCTAATATAGTGTCCAAAAACAAAATTTCCCAGGGCACTGCCCTGAACCCCATAGAGGGGGGCTAGCTACACCCCTCAAACCCCTTGTGACCCCCCCACTACGCAATTGGTGCAATTAAGGGGGTCGGGCTCCGCCCACCCTCTAACACCTGATTAACTATGTGGGCTAGTTGTGGAAAGAATATAACACAACCCAACATTAAATGAAATAAGGCATAAAATTATTAATCCAATTTATTTGGTTAATCCAAACTTTGTCATCTATCATAAAATTTCTTCATCATGCACAAAGTAAACTTTTGAATGTATGGATATGTAACAACCATAGTTAAAAATTCATGTAAAAAGATATAAGGTTACGGTCATCGGACACGTATTCCAAGCTGAATGGTGGGAAATATATCCTAGTGGGTGTTCATTTTGATTATTAGGGCTAAAGGAAATTGGCAAAGGAAATGGCAAAGGCTTTGGAAAGGCAAGATGGAATTTTGACACATTCTTTTATGAAAATAATGGAAATTAGAAGAAAAGGGAGGTGAAAGGTCACAGATTGCATGTGAGGAGGAAAATGAAAGAAAATAATGCAAAATGAAGAAAATAGAGACCTCATTGATAAAAAGGCTTATGAGGATCAGTGGGAAGGCCTGGTCAGTGTAATATTTTGACAAGTTTTGGTGGAGCTCTCTTCTATTCTATCTCTCTCTCTCTCATACTCTTGAACACTTAGAGTTTTCTTGGAGCACTCTTGGAGGGTGTGGCATACTTAGAGTTTTGGATCAAGAAGAAAAAGGAAGAGCATGAAATCACAAGCAGACATCAGGATCAATAGCTACAGTGGATTTTTCTTTTAGTAACCGAGTTGCATGTATTTTTTCCTCACTAGTTTTGGCATGGATGACATATGCATGTGGTTTGTTGGTTGTGATCTATCATTGGCATGGAGGATGCTCAGGATTGATAGTGGATTGACTAGTATTTCCATTTCCTAGATAGCCATGAAGATTGTGGGTTTATTTCATTGCTTTTTTTGGTTGTTCTCATGTTTCTTTAGCTTGTGTTGAGTTGTTAGTCCTGGAAGCTTTGGTTAGAAAAACTCTTTGCAAGCCTTGGTTGGACAAATGATCTAAAAGCCCTTGGTTGGTTGAGTTACTAGTCCTAGAAGCCTTCGTTGTACAAAGGCTATGGAAGCCCTGGAAGGCTTGGATAGAGACCAATACGATGATGGTTTTGTGATGTCAAACTATGAAATGGAATCAATATTTGATGGGTTGAGGTGGATGGCCTCTGGAAGCCTTGGATGGTTTTTGATTAATGTGTTCTATGAGATCCCACATTCATGATTTTAATATGGCACAAGGGTGAATGGCTGAAGAGAAATTTGGCTCAGCCATTCTATGGTCGGGTGAAACATTGTAGTCCCATCCCAGGTTTGGATTTTGCATCAACAATATGAGGTTATTTCTCCTTGTATTTCTATAAGTATTATACTAGTTTATATGTGGATCATATGGTTGTGATTTCCTTCGTATTTCCATTTCTATTATGTTGGTTATGTATACGTTTCATGAAAGTAGCTATGTATGGCTCTCATCATGTTTTTACTTGTAAATGAATGAACAATGTATCTCTGACATCATGGATGAAACTACAACTAATGTGTTGAGGCATCAATGTTTGTTAGTCATTCTCAAATGAGTATGAGACCCCTATGCTTAGATATCTTATTTACACATGTAGATTGAATATTCATGATATGTTTGAAAAAATGCATGTCATGGCTAGTAGGAGTCTAGTCAAGGTATTATTCAAGTAATTTCATTTTTACTATCATTTCTCTATTATTTTACTGTTTTGAAGATGTCATTCAATTCTGAGCAGTGACCTAGGCTTTGGGCCTAAAAAATGGGCTCAAATCCTAGGGAAACTGACACAACACATTGCAAAATAGTTCCTGGACACTACCTTGCACGCCTGTGAGAGAGGTAGAGGTCCTTCGACACTGGCATACCCATGGCATGGGAGCATCCAGAGATCAAGTGGTCCAAAATATCAGTGGGAGTCAAGGGTTGATTGGCAGCAAGGTTGGGTTGGTTCCTAAGGGTCCTAATTCTGATCTTGATTGTATGTATGGTGTGTTTCTATCAGCTCCACTTCCTTAACATGAATTAGGAGGTTAAATAATATCATAGTGGCCTCTCGTCGCATGTTTACCCCAAATAGTTGATTCCTTGTGTAGATATGGGAGAAGGGTGTTACAGAGTGGTATCATAGCATGGTTCACCCCTCAGACTAGATGTCTTGTATGTTAGTCATGAATTCATGTTGGTTACATATGTGTTTCTTTTCCTTGTAGTCCATGTGCTTGTCGCATCTGTGATCAAGAGCACAAAATTTCCCCAAAAATCAAAATCATTGGAATGATATGGAAACTAAACGATCACGTAGTGGTCGTCATCCTAAATCCAGTGCAACTTGTTTCACATGAAACAGACACAATATGCTCCTAGAAACATGATATCTTCATTTTCCCAAACATGCAAGTTTGGTATAGGAGCTCACATAGATGCTGACTAAGCATCCGTTCAACCTAGTCAGCAAAAATAATATTCCTTAGAATATTTTGTGGAATATCCTCAAAATATTCCTTGTAGGTGGCGAATTAGAAGGTGAAAAGTGTCAAGTTTTGTTTGGTCCATGTGTATGGGTACGAGCCAATCAAGAGGTGACACGTGGCTAAGCCAGAGGCTGCCACATGTCCTCCTAATGGCCAAGTAAAACTTTGTTTGATGGACAAGGCAGAAGCAGGCTCGACCCCATGACCTCCCACACAACAGTGCATCATCTTACCACTCTACCTTTATGTTGGTTCTTAACATGTAATGGTTGCAAATTGTATTTAAGGTTGATTTCCACTAAGGTTGGGGAGAGATCGCAGCATAACTGACAGCGGCCCTCCCATGTGAATGCACTAAAAACAACAGAATTATATGTTGCCACCACGTTCACCGCCAGTGCTAACCACCGGAAAACCGCGCAATGTAAACACACTACAAGCCGCAGAATTATATGTTGCTACCATGTTCACCGCCAACACTAACTGCCATATAACCATGCCATGTGAATGTGACTACCTTCGACCACGAAATTTGTTGTGACTGTCACCATCTACCTAAACCATCAGACCCTAACCGCGTGATGTGACCAGTAGGACTAACATTTTTTATAACCATGAGGGGAGTTATGGATGGAATTAGCCGTCCTACAATTTTTCCCGCTGCACAGTGAAATTTTTGCCCAGTTAGTGCTTTTTGGGGTGAAATTGTAGGATCATGCCGAATTTGGTGCAATTTGTGGAGTGAGTAGTGGAGAGATTAGGAGAGGTCATAACTTCTCCAATTTTCAACCAAATTGGATGTAAAAAGAGGATATATAGCCATTTTTGAATATTCTGGACTCATTGGAATAGGTTTTAGGATCAAAGGAGAACTTCTGGATAGGATTTTTGAAATGTGAAGCCTATGGGTTCCATGGTCAACTAGAGTGTTGATTCAGTTTATGTAGGAGTTTGAAGATGGAGATGACCTTGCAGGGGTCTTCCAACCTATATGCGTTGTCTACAACAACCATTACATCAGTGTTGTATCTTTTATTCTTCTTTTCTCTATATGTGTTTTGAAGAAGAGACTTGTTCATGTACTTCAAGTAGATTGTGGTACTGTTTATGCTCTTTGAATTTGGAGTATTGGGTCTTGGTGTAAGATGGCTATGTTTAATGAAGGTTTACATGTTTGACTATAGGTTAACATGTGTATGGAGTGAGAACTTTTGTAGAAGTTGTTTCTTTGAAGGACAAACTAGCCATTCCATTTCAACAGTTTATGTACTTTTCTTTTCTAGATATTGAGCATAATGAGAAGGGTTCATGCCTTTAGAGTTGATCGAAGGAGAGGTAGTCTGGGAGGGGTGAACTACTTTAACAATGGTTGGTGTATTATTGATTGATGCATGCTTCCATTCAGTTTTTTGGTTTCATGTTTTAAGTTTTGCATGAAACTAACTTAAGTAAAAACACATAAAATTCACATTTTTACTTTTTATTTTGGAGTAAAAACCTCAAGTGCATTTTTATATTTTAATGGGCATCTTAGCATAGAAATCTAATATTCCAAATTTAGATCAAGTTGGTATCAAAGCACTAGCTTGCTTTATGCAAGGAGGAATTGACAATTGTTTGCAAGTGAATGTGTTTTGAAGCTCAAGTGAGGAGAAGGTTTTGGAATGGAGAGCAAGATTAATACAATCTCTATCACCAATTCTACCTCAAGTTGCAATGGAAGCTTCAAGCAAAGAATTTCCCAAGGAGGAGAGCCTACAAGAATGTCAGAGGATGTGAAGGATTTTAGAGAGGTTTTCTTAGATATGGAAAAAATGGTGAAAATCCTCTATGAAGAGAGGAATACCAAATTACAAGACGAAAGCTATAGACCTCCAAGAGGAGAATGTTCTCCAAGAGAAGAATGTAACAAGAATGGTGATAAACCACCATATTCTCCACAATATTCATGTTTTTCTACAATTCTTATGTAAGATGCTAGTGTAGAAAGTCCCTCAAAGAAGGAAGATGGACAAGCTTGTACCTTTTTTCCACATGATGTGGAAGATGAGGTTCTATCAGCACCTAAATTCAAGGAGCTGAAAGAAGAGAGCTAAAGAGTCAAAGAGGACACATCCAAAATCAAAAGGGAGTTTCAAAACATCTTTGTATGTCAAACAAATGATGAGGAAAATGGTAAGAATTTACATGCTTCCTCTTTACATGAAAGTGTTGATGTAAATTCATTTGCAATCTTTGAAAAACATACTAAAGGCATTGGATCCAAACTCTTCACCAAGATGGGTTACAAGGGAGGAGGCCTTGGAGTAAACCATCAAGGCATTAAAAATATAATTGAGGCAAAGGAGAGGCCTAAATATGAATGCTTAAGCTATGTTTCAAAATAAGAATGGTCTTCTAGTGACAACTCTTTGGTATCGTGTTCCTTTTTCTAGACAAGAGGACATGAGGAGGCAAGATGTTGGGATTTGCATCCAGAATTGGTACCTCCTTGGTTCTGAAAGAATAACGAGGACTTGAAATGAAAAACATCTCCAAAGAGAGATGAAAAACTTGAACAAAAAAAACTAAGTTCTTATTGCCATGCAAGTTCCTCACGCAAGAAGCGTAAGCCAAAGGACAACAAAAAGAGGTATAATCATCATGTTAATTTGAATGCTTTTCATAATGGAAAACAACATGATGATTTGAATAACATGTTGAGGAATGTGTTTCCATGTACCTTTTTCCTTTCATCTAACCATTGTGTTGATAAGTGCGATAAAAAGAAAGAAATTATTAATAACATGTTTATGTCTAATGTAATTGAGACTGAAAAGAGAAAATCTCATCGAAGGTTAAAGGCATGTAAGCCAAGAGGAGCTCAAAAGAAATTTTGCACTCACTGCAATATCAGTGGGCATTGGATCGAGAAATGTTGGAAATAATTTCCACAACTTCATCTTGCTAAGGGAAAGAAAATTATGAAAGCACATAGAAGAGGAAGCGACAAAATAAAAGGTGGTGCAAGATGCGACCATCCCTAAAGTAGCTTCAGGAGAAGAAAAAGTTTAAATAGAGGGTTCATTTACCTAGTTTGGCAAGAAATGGGTGGACTATTTTTCCAACTGAAGTTTGTAAATCTTTGTTTTGTACTAAGTTGCATATCCCCATTGTTGAGTAACTTGTACAAGTGATGTTCATAAATAAATCACTTACATGCAACAATGTTTTCGTTGAGCATTATTATGCTAGTTTGGCTTGTTGATAGTCAATTTGAATGGAAAATTTGGGAGTCAAGTTATTCGATTTTGGAAAATGAATTTCTATTTGTAGTTTGAGAAAGCATTTTAAAATTATTGTATGAGTAGTTGCAACACATTAAATATGTTTCAAATGTGTGTAGCACTCAAGTTATACAAGTATTCACTATGTGAAGCTTGCTTTGGTTCATTTGTCAAAGTCTTTCTAGATCTTATCCTTGATAAGGATTTTGTAGATGAGCGCCTTAAAATTCTTCTTGGGAAGCATATTGTTGTGGATGGCCATAGCAACATGTACAAGCTGAGAAGAACACTAAACTTAAATTCTTTGGTAAGTTATATTTCAAGTTCAAATTGAGAAAGAGCAGAGAAAAGTACAAGTCAAGGCACTACAAACATCGATTGGATCGAGTTTGGAAAAATGAAGGAATTGTACCCGCAAATTCTGAATAATTGAAAGTGAACTTTTGGAGATCAAAATTTTTTCAATGGGGAAGAGTCATCAGGAGCTCAAAATCTGCCCAAACATCAAATTTTTCGAAATGATGTGGAACCTGAATGATTGTGTAGTGCTCGTCATCCTGAATTTGGTCCAACTCGTTTTGCACGAAACAGACACCGTATGCTCCCAGAAACACGATCTGTTCATTTTTCCAAATAGGCAATTTGGTACAGGCTCTAATTGGGCATCGGTACAGCCTAGTCAGTGAAAATAATATTCCTTAGAATATTCCATGGAATATCCTAAGAATATTCTTTACAGGTGACGTATCCGAAAGTGACAAGTGTTAGGTTTTATTTGGTCTATGTGGATGGGTACGAGCAAATCAAGAGGTGACACATGGCTAAGCCGAAGGCTGCCACGTATCCTCCTAATGGCCATGTAAAATTTTGTTTGATGGATAGGGTAGAGGAAGAGCTCGAACCTGTGACCTCCCACACAACATCACATTGTCTTACCACTCCACCTGCATGTTGGTTCTTAACATGTAATAGGTGTGGGCTGTATTTAAGGTTGATTTCCGTCGAGGTTGGGGAGAGACTACAAACGTAACCACCGGCGGCCCTCCCATGTGAATGCACTACAAACCATGACATTATATGTTGCCACCATGTTCAATGCCAATGCTAACTATCAAATAATCGTGCCATGTGAACGCATTACAAACTACGACATTATATGTTTCTGCCATGTTCAATGCCATCACTAACCGCTATATAACCATGCCATGTGAATGCGACCACCTTCGATTGCAACATTTTTTGTGACCACCACCATCTGCCTAAACCATCAGACCCTAACCACATCATGTGACCAGTAGGTATGAAATTTTTTATAATCATCGAGGGTGTTATGGGTGGAATTAACCATCCTACAATTTCGCCTGTCGTGTGGCGAAATTTTCGTCATCTAGCGCTTGTTGGGGCAAAATTGTAGGATCATGCCGAATTTGGTGCAATTTGTGGAGAAAATACTGGAGAAACTAGGAGATGTCATAACTTCTCCAATTTCCGACCAAATTGGGTGCAAAAAGAGGCTAGATAGCCATTTTTGGATATTATGGACTCACTAGAATAGGTTTTAGGATCAAAGGAGCACTTCTGGATAGGAGTTTTGCAAAGTGAATCCTATGGGTGCCATGGTCAACTAGAGTGTTGATGCAGTTTATCGAGGAGTTTGAAGATGGAGATGACCTTGTAGGGGTCTTCCAACCTCCATGTGCTTTCTGCAATAGCCATTACATAAGTGTTGTAGCTTCTATTCTTCTTTTCTCTATATGTGTTTTGGAGAACAAACTTGTTCATGTACTTAAAGTGGATTGTGGTACTATTTATGCTCTTTGAAGTTGGAGAATGGGGTCTTGGTGTAAGATGCCCATGTTTGTTGAAGGTTTACGTGTTTGATTGTAGGTTAACATGTGTATGGAGTGAGAACTTTTACAGAAGTTTTTTCTCTGAAGGAGAAACTAGCCATTCCATTTCAATAGTTTATGTACTCTTCTTTTCTAGATATTGAGCCTAATGAGAAGGGGTCATGCCTTTAGAGCTAATCCAAGGAGAGGTAGCCTAGCAAGGGTGAACTCATTTAATAATGGTTGGTGTATTACTGGTTGACTCATGCTTCCATTTAGTGCTTTGGTTTCATGTTTTAAGTTTTTCATGAAACTAACTTAAGTAAACACACATAAAATTCATGTTTTTACTTGCCATTTTGGAGTACAAACCTCAAGCACAATTTTATATTCTGATGAGGATCTTAGCATAGAAATGTAATATTCCAAATTCAGATCAATTTGCACGTTGTTGTTCATGGTTGTAGTAATGTCACCATGTGAAGGTTGATGGATTTGTTGTGGGATGTGTCATCATGAGTGTATGGGTGTATAAGCATTTGTTATGGATGTTAGTGTCTATATCTTTTTCTACATGGATTGTGAACTCATTACATGCAATTAGGTCATCATGGTGATATTGGTATGTTATGATGCTAATATGCTAGTTGAGATAGAGTAGGAGACGTTGATCATTACAGTGAAGTTGCAATATTGGACCTCGAGGCAACAACATGTCAGCATACAGGTTTGTATGTTGGGCATGCAGGTATGTAGGTTAAGATTGTTATATGAATTACGGTTATGTGTATGCCTTTAATTTTATTCATGTTATGGTTACATACATGATAGATGTTGTTGATTAGTGCAGTCATATGGACATGTGTAGGATAGTCATGAATGCTAGTAACATGTGGTTGTATGCATTGTTATTGTTGTTTTATGTTAGATAACTTGATGATCATGCTATATGTTGTTGATGAGTACATTATAGGTCAACTTGCTGCTATTATATGATATTTAGCTTGATGATGATGTTATATATCGTTGATGAATATGTTATATTTTAACTTTTAGTTAGCTCGATGATTATGATATATGTTGTTGATGAGCATGTTATATGTTAACTTATTCTTTTTATATGCTACTAAATTGATTAGGGTTATTACATTGAGATCTTGATGTTGTATGTATCATAGTAACTTGGATTGGTCTATGCGAATGGCGAAGGTTATGACATTCAGGTATGAATTAATATGTTGTGATATTAAGTGATACTAATCTAGACTCACGTGAAGATGTGATTATTATGTATGAATGATAAGTGTTTATGAGTTTATAATGTGAACATGCTAGTTAGTTATTGTTATGGATATCATGATGTTATTTGTGTTTGAGTTGATATGTTATGAAGTTATATCATGTTAATATACATTAATTGTGCAGATAAGATAGCCTCCCCTAAGATACATTAAGGTTTGAGTTTGGTTATGTCATATATTTGGTACTTGACTATTTCATTATGTTGTCTAGTTGATTTATTTAACATGGTATGCTTGCAATTTGGTTGAATGTTTAATGAATTTCATAATATGAGTATGTGTTCAAATGATATTGTTTTAAGATGGTTGTACTAATACATATGTGTTGGGATAACTGATATGTACCTAAGTTTAGTAGGTGACAATTGTAGCATTATGTCTAATGACTATGAGTTGACTATGGATTATGATATGATTGTTAGTATTGGTAAAGGATGATTTCAAATTGATAGATATGATTGTCTTGATATTTGGAACATGTGTTTGAAATTTGTAAATAGTGTAGGAAACATGCTTGGTATTAGCAAGACAAGGTAATAGTTGATGTGTTTATATAACTAAAAGTTGGGTGATGTGATAGTACATAGTAAACCTTGATTGCAACAAGGTAAAATGGTAAAATAAACAAATTGTACAAAAATTCCTTTGGCTATGTTTGGAAACCCTGATTCCAAACAAATGGGTGCTTTCCATATAGGAAGTCTTCTTAACCTTAATATTGTCTGGCATTATGTCAATATGTGTTAGATTCATGAACATGAACTTGACAGGTATATTACCTAATCTCTAGTTATAGGTGGATTTGTCAAGGGAATTGGAGCCCCTTGAGAGATGGCGAGGATGTGTTCAGTTGCAACCAACATGCTTGGCACAAAAAGGGTAACTAGTGTATTGTTATGTTTATTTATGAACTCATAGTTATGTGTTGATGGCAGTATGATGTAGGGGATTGCATGGAAAAGAGACTTCCCTAAAATATTGAAGAAGGCTCAGGTTGAATTTTCCCTTGGAAGCATTGGGAACCATGGGAATTGAGTCATGGTGTTTGTTGTTAGTCTTATGCTTTTGGCATTTTGTGATTTGCTGTGCTTGATTTGTAGTTTTTTTTTTTTATGTTTGGTGCAAGTTATTTCCACTTCATCTGTGGTGTCGTATTGTTGTTGGTTTTCATGCTTTTCTCTTACTTGCTTCTTTGTATTTCCTTTTATGTTTTGAGGGTCTTTGGAATTATATGTGAAAGAATAAAGTTGATGGAACTCTCAAAGAGATGTGTGGAACCCAATAGCAAATGAAAGACTTGGGTGAAGCTCAATGCATGTATAAGGTTAGTTAAAGGAAAGTGTATGACAACTAGATGAACTGGTTGGGTCCATTGGTAAATGGATGGTGGTAGTATAGTCATGAGAAAGGTAACATGATAGGCAAAGTAAATGGATCTGAGGTATCATATGCCTTAGCTATGTTGGGAACTATTGTTCTCGATGTTACACGTGTTTCATGAATAAAGGAATTTCTCTCATCCTTGACCTTGATATCTAGTGATTATGTTATGGCCATGATTATGTTAATGTCTATATGTCTATACATGTATATATGTCTGTATGTCATGTATAACAGGGTCATCATGGATCATGATTATTAATGGTAAAATTTATATGTATATATATGTATGTATGTATGCTGTTGAGTGACAAGGTCGTTGGGAATCATTGTTGTGGAGGAATGATTTCTTATGTAGGTGAATGAAATGAAGAGGTTCCTGGTTTATGAGGAATCAAGTGGAAGAGTAGTCATGGAAAATATATGAGGTCTGTATCATGTGGTTATGAATTGATATTTTGTGGAAGGACACATCAACAGAATGAAAGCAATGTGCTTTGTGACACTAGAACCAAGGTTTCTTGGTAGAGACAATTTGGTTTTGGATGTGTGGTAGTACTATTTTGCATTGTTCTACATGTTGCATCTATTATGTTGCATGCATATGGTGTTTTGTATATATTGTATGTGTATATGTATTTTATGCAATGTTATATACAGGGTAATACAGATAGTGTTGTGTGAATGTTTCATGTGTCATGTTGGGTATAGGTGGTTCTATGTACATGTTAGATATGCAGTGTTGTGTACATAGGGTGTTATGAACATGTTGTATATGGAATTCTATGTACATATGGTGTTGTGTACGTTTTTTACATAAGGTGCTATGTACATATGGTGTTGTGTGCATGATTGTACAAGTGGTGTTCTGAGCATGTGGTGTTGTGTACATGTTGTACATGTGGTGTTGTGTGCAGGTGGTATTGTGTACATGTCGTGCATATGTTGTTGTGTACATGTGGTGTCGTGTACATGTCGTGCATGTGGTACTGTATACATATGGCATTGTATACACATTGTACAGGTGGTACGATGTACATGTGGCATTATGTACATATTATGTAGGCGGTTCCATGTAAATGTGATGCTGTGTACACATTGTGCAGGTGGTGATTTGTATAGGTGGTACTGTGTAGATGTTGTACATGAGCTACTAGTGTATGTGTGGTATTGTGTGCTTATCGTACATGATGTGCTGCAGGCATGTGGTACTATGTATGTGCATTGTGTAGTCATGGTATCGTGACATGTGTATTCGTTTTGTTGTACTATGTGGACATATATGTATTGTGTTGTACATCGGGTGCAGATGTATGTATTGTGTGGTGGTGTACACTCCATGTAGGTGTATGTATTGTGTGGTGTTGTATAGTGGATGTAGGTGTATGTGTGGCATGTCAGGTGTAGTTGCATGTATTGCACAGTGTTATATGTCATGTGTGGTTGTATGTGTGTGATGCACACCATGTTTATGTGCACATGGTTTAGGAGAAGGCACTGGGTGTTTGTCAGGTGTGGCAACCGATCCTGTTTTCATATGAAATAAGGAAAAAAGTAGAAGCTAAGGATTGATTAAACGATAAGTATCATTATTTTATTCTATTTCAGTTTTATTATGAATGTGATTTATGATTCGATCTACGATGATTACATGTTATCTATGATTCTGGTTTATGATGGTTACATGTGATTTATGATTTTGATCTATGATGGTTGTGTTTTAAGCTAACCTAATGTGATATATTTATACATGATGATCTGGTCAAAGATGCTAGTTTGACTTGTTGTGACAGGAATTGAACGGAATTGCAAGTGTACCTTATTTACGAGCTACCAATGAGGTATGATGTGAATTTATTTCAATTTATTTTAAATCTAATGGAAGTTATGTGCTTGGTAAAGGAAGCATGGGATTGT